>CM031383.1:0-204380 GCA_018290735.1 Coelastrella sp. MACC-549 | reverse complement strand
TTGATAGCGAATTTGAAGGCACTATTTTATTTAATTCGTTTGCAAGTTGCTTTAATTTATTCTGAAAATACTAGAAAAAAATATTCGAAATTCATTGTTTTTGATAATCAATTTAGAGAAACTCTTGAAAATGGTTTGTTTTTATATGAAAGAAAAATAGAAAGGAAAAATTATTAACATTAGTTGTTTTAAATAGCACATAATGTTCAAAAGCTATATTTAAGAACGTGTTAAAACTTCTCTTCTCAGAAAGTTTTACAAATTCTTCAACAAATTCATTGAATACTCCTTTTTGTTTTCAACAAAAAGCTGCCTATTTTTTTCGCCTTTACTTCTTGCCAGCCTGTCAGCCTGCCAGCCTGGAAGTCTGCTTCGCGCTTCGCTGGGCCGGTTGCCGGCCGTTTTTTTTTCTAGAACCATATTTTTACAATTTAAAACAAGTTTATGAAAACATTAATGAAAATAAACGTAAATCTTCAAAAAGCGCGTCATATTTTCGATTTAGAAGACGAAAAAAAGAAATTTCATAATATATATCAAAAAATATCAACAAAAAACCTTCATATTTTCGATTTAAGAGACCTAAAAAAGAATTTTGAGAGTTTCATCAAAAATGAAAAAATAGATGCCATTTTGGGCATTTATGGAGAAAATCACAATGTAGTCATATATATTTATAAGGTAAGTTTAAAAAAAAAACTTCCTCTTAAAAAAGAATTTTGAATTGTAATATGATCATATTACACTGTAATACCTATATATTACATATATATTGTAAATAAATGAGTTTTCTAAATACTCAAATTCTCTGGATTTTTTCTGCTAGCCTGCCAGCCTGCCAAGAAGTTACGGGCTAGGGGTTGCCGGCCGAAAAAATAAAAAAAAAATTATAGTTCTATAAAAAAAGAAAAATTGACAAAGTTTAAAATTTTGTTAAATTAAAAAACAGGAATGTTCAAAAAACCAAAATATGAAAAATTCAAAAAATCATAGATAAGGTTACATTTGAGAAAAAGCTTCACAAAAGCTATTGTAATCAAATAGAAAGAAAAAATTTTATGGAGAGTTTGATCCTGGCTCAGGACGAACGCTGGCGGTATGCTTAACACATGCAAGTCGAACGAGATCCCTTTTTCATGCTCTTTGGGCAAGGAAAAGAAGATTGCAGTGGCGGACGGGTGAGGAACACGTAAGAACTTACCTTTTGGTGGGGGATAACAGCGGGAAACTGCTGCTAATACCCCATAATGCTGAGGAGCTAAAAGTGAAAACTGCCAAGAGAGAGGCTTGCGTCTGATTAGCTAGTTGGGGGGGTAAAGGCTTCCCAAGGCGACGATCAGTAGCTGGTCTGAGAGGATGATCAGCCACACTGGGACTGAGACACGGCCCAGACTCCTACGGGAGGCAGCAGTGGGGAATTTTCCACAATGGGCGAAAGCCTGATGGAGCAATACCGCGTGGGTGATGACGGTTCGTGGACTGTAAAGCCCTTTTCTTAAGGAAGAAAAAATGACGGTACTTAAGGAATAAGCACCGGCTAACTCTGTGCCAGCAGCCGCGGTAATACAGGGGGTGCAAGCGTTGTCCGGAATGATTGGGCGTAAAGCATCTGTAGGTGGTTTTTAAAGTCAACTGTTAAATCCCAGAGCTCAACTTTGGACAAGCAGTTGAGTACTTAAAGACTCGAGTATGGTAGGGGCAGAGGGAATTCCTAGTGGAGCGGTGAAATGCACAGAGATTAGGAAGAACACCAGTGGCGAAAGCGCTCTGCTGGGCCATGACTGACACTGAGAGATGAAAGTTAGGGGAGCGAAAAGGATTAGATACCCTTGTAGTCCTAACTGTAAACGATGGATACTAAATGCTGTCAAAAACAGTGTTGAAGCTAACGCGTTAAGTATCCCGCCTGGGGAGTATGCTCGCAAGAGTGAAACTCAAAGGAATTGACGGGGGCCCGCACAAGCAGTGGATTATGTGGTTTAATACGATGATACGCGTAGAACCTTACCAGGGATTGACATGCCGGGAACTTTCTAGAGATAGATTGGTGCCTTTTTAGGAACCCGGACACAGGTGGTGCATGGCTGTCGTCAGCTCGTGCCGTGAGGTGTAGAGTTAAGTCTTCTAACGAGCGCAACCCTTGTCTTTAGTTAAAACCTTAAACGGATCTCTAAAGAGACTGCCGGTGCAAGCCGGAGGAAGGAGAGGATGACGTCAAGTCAGCATGCCCCTTACATCCTGGGCTACACACGTAATACAATGGCTAAGACAATAGGAAGCGAACCCGCGAGGGGGAGCGAATCTAGCAAACTTAGCCTCAGTTCAGATTGTAGGCTGCAACTCGCCTGCATGAAGCCGGAATTGCTAGTAATCGCCAGTCAGCTATATGGCGGTGAATACGTTCTCGGGCCTTGTACACACCGCCCGTCACATGCTGGAAGCCGATCTGTCCCGAAGACAGGACGTTAACCTTACCGGCTTCGCTGGTAGGGAGGCCAATGTCAACGGTTGGGTTGGTGACTAATATGAAGTCGTAACAAGGTATCCGTACTGGAAGGTGTGGATGGAGAACCTTTTTTTTTCAAATTAGACCTTATGAACAGGTCTCGTTTTTGATTTTTTTGTCCCCTGCCTTTTGAGACTTCTCAAAAGGCAAGACAGGGACATATTTATGTTTTTATTATGACGATTTTCTCCTTTTTATTTTCTCATTATAAAAAGAACTTCGCTTTAAGCGAAAAAGAGTCATAGTAAAAACAAAAGGACCATTAGCTCAGCTGGTTAGAGCGCTCGCTTGATAAGCGAGAGGTCACTGGTTCAAGTCCAGTATGGTCCAGCTTTTTCGCTGTTGGGTTTTCTCCTAGCTTGCCTCGCAAGCTAGCAAGCTAGGCAAAAAGTCAGAAAAGGGAATATAGCTCAGTTGGTAGAGCACTGCCTTTGCAAGGCAGGGGCCAAGGGTTCGAATCCCTTTATTTCCACCCATCTCTTTTTACGGCTTATTTTTTGAGTTTTTAGCTTTCACTAAAAACCAAAAGCTCTCCTGCTAGCTTTGCTAGCAGAAGGCTCAAAAGAGGAGATGTGATCAAAAGGTTGCCAGTACTTTTTTCCTAGCAAGCTAGGATGGTCCTGGAAAATTTCTTTTTCTGTAGAAATTTTTTCAAATCTTTGTATGCCATTTTTCTGTTGCTTGCTTTTTTTTTACGCTGGCTTGCTCCGCTAAAAAAGAAAGCAAGCAACAGGTGGCAGATCTTAGGTCAAAGAAAGGAAGGCTTACGGTGGAGACCTAGGCACTCAGAGACGACGAAGGGCGCAGATACCGGCGATACGCTTCGGGGAGCTGGTAACAAGCATAGATCCGAAGATTCCCGAATAGGGCAACCTCTTTTAGAACTCCTTTTTGAATTCATAGAAAAGGAAGAGGCAACCCGGTGAACTGAAACATCTCAGTAGCCGGAGGAAAAGAAAGCAAAAGCGATTCCCGGAGTAGCGGCGAGCGAAATGGGAATAGCCTAAACCACTCCTCTTTGAAAAAAGAGGGTGGGGTAGTGGGAATCCAAGTCAGTGGCGCGAACAGAAAAACAGAGTTCGCGTAAAAAATGAGAGACGAAGCAGCTGAATCCTGCACCATAGATGGTGAAAGTCCAGTAGTCAACCATTTCTAAATTTGGTAGAAACAGCTCTGCGAAGCTCTGCGAAGCGCTGCGAAGCGAAATATGCAGAAAATAAGCAGCAGCTGAGGAAAATCCCGAGTAGCATGGGGCACGTGGAATCCCGTGTGAATCTGCGAGGACCACCTCGTAAGGCTAAATACTCCTGAGTGACCGATAGTGAAGAAGTACAGCGATGGAAAGGTGAAATAGAACCCCCGTAGGGGAGTGAAAAAGAACATGAAACCGTAAGCTGACAAGCAGTGGGAGGGTAATCATATCTGACCGCGTGCCTGTTGAAGAATGAGCCGGCGACTTATAGGAAGTGGCAGGGTTAAGGAAGAATCTCCGGAGCCCAAGCGAAAGCGAGTCTGAAAAGGGCGATTTGGTCACTTCTTATGGACCCGAACCTGGATGATCTAATCATGGCCAAGTTGAAGCATGGGTAACACTATGTCGAGGACTGAACCCACCGATGTTGAAAAATCGGGGGATGAGCTGTGATTAGCGGTGAAATTCCAATCGAATTCAGAGCTAGCTGGATCTCCCCGAAATGCGTTGAGGCGCAGCGGCGACGATGTCCTGTCTAAGGGTAGAGCGACTGTTTCGGTGCGGGCTGCGAAAGCGGTACCAAGTCGTGGCAAACTCCGAATATTAGGCAAAGGATTCCGTGAGCCAGTGAGACTGTGGGAGATAAGTTTCATAGTCAAGAGGGAAACAGCCCAGACCATCAGCTAAGGCCCCTAAATGGCTGCTAAGTGGAAAAGGATGTGAGAATGCTGAAACAACCAGGAGGTTCGCTTAGAAGCAGCTATTCCTTGAAAGAGTGCGTAATAGCTCACTGGTAAAGCGTTCTTGCGCCGACAATGGCCGGGACTAAGCAGCCTGCCGAAGCTATGGGATTTGTTCTTTTTTTCACTGCCTCCTCAAAAGGGCTGCTTCGCTACCTTTTTTTTCAAAAAGGTAGCGAAGCAGCGAAGCAGCGAAGCTCGTGAGAAAAATTCAAAACAAATCGGTAGGGGAGCGTTCTGCAGTGGGTGAAGCTATGACGCGAGTCTAGGTGGACAGTGCAGAAGTGAGAATGTCGGCTTGAGTAACGAAAACATTGGTGAGAATCCAATGCCCCGAAAACCTAAGGGTTCCTCTACAAGGTTCGTCCGTGGGGGGTGAGTCAGGACCTAAGGCGAGGCCGAGCGGCGTAGTCGATGGCAAACAGGTTAATATTCCTGTACTCATTTTTGTGGGAACCGAGGGACGAAGAAAGCTAAATCGGGTCTATTTGTGGATTGTAGTGGAAACGTTCAAGGCGACGAAAGATCGAAGAAAAACGAATCTTGAGCTGAGGCGTGACCCCGCTTTCTAGACTTGTTCTAGAAAGCGCCGATAATGTTCTACTTCCAAGAAAAGCTCGTACACCTCTAAAATTTAGAAAAACACAAAAATGACCTGTACCATAAACCGACACAGGTAGGTTGGTAGAGAATACTGAGGGGCGCGAGAGAACTCTCTCTAAGGAACTCGGCAAACTAGCCCCGTAACTTCGGAAGAAGGGGCGCCCTTTGTAAAAGGAGGGTCGCAGCGAGTCGGTTCTGTCGGACCGATGTTAAACATTTCTCTTTCTTTGCAAAGAAAGTTTAACAATTCCAAATACCAGGTGAACTGCAAAAAAAATATGAGTTTAAAAGTGCTAGCTTCTTTTCATCTTTTGAAAAGTTTAAGCTTAAACTTTGAAAACACACATTTAATTTGCAACAAAGCTTTTAAGAAATTTCAAAGTTTTCGTCATTTCTATGAGAATGCTCAAAGACTACTTAGTAGATGAGCACCTGGGTGTCGTTCTTTTTTAGAAAAAAAAGAACAACGACACATGACATAGTCTGATCTTTGGGCAAAACTCAAAGAAACAAAGTTTTCTTTAAACTTTGTTTTCGTAAACACACAAAGTTTATGGCAAATGATATGTTCAAGAACATTTGTTCAAAAAATTGACTGTATAGACGATAACATTATGCTGGCAACTGTTTATCAAAAACACAGGTCTCCGCAAAGTCGTAAGACAATATATGGGGGCTGACGCCTGCCCAGTGCCGGAAGGTCAAGGAAGTTGGTTAGAGGTTCTTCGGAATTTCGAAGCTGACGACCGAAGCCCCGGTGAACGGCGGCTGTAACTATGACAGTTAATCTTAGGGCTGTCGTAAAATAAAACTATATGCTGGGACGTCCACTCTGGAAAAAACAAGGAAAAAAACAAGTTCATTTCCGGAAGTGATTATTGGAACCGAGCAGGTGAAATGCCAATATGAAAAGACCAATCAGCAGGAAACAACAAAAATTCAAAAAAATTCGAAAAACATGTCTATTTTATTAAAACCAGGAGAAAGACTTCCCCGTCATATCATCGACGGGTTGAAAGAAGCAAATGCAAAAAATCAAAAAAACAGCAATTTTTCAGAATATAAGAGAACTCTTCAAAGACTTTTGCAGTGCGAAAATTATGTACCTCTGAACGAATCACAAAAATACTATTTAGGTGGATTCTTAGAAGGTGAAGGTTCTATATGTGTTGGTGCAAAAAAAGGAAAAAACAGCAAGTTTGGTGTTTATTTAGATCCAGCTTTCAATGTAACGCAGCATGGAAATGGAGCAAAACATCTCTATGAGTGTTTGTGTTTCTTCGGGACTGGAAGAATTCGCTACAAAAGCGGCAGCAATGCTACTCTTGTTTTTGAAATCGATACACGTAAAAGTTTGCAAGAAAAACTTGTTCCGTTTTATCGAGAATATGTCATTCCTTTCGCATGCACTTCGAAAAAAACAAGATTTGAAAAATTTTGTTCTTTGCTGGATGCTTTTGATCAAGGAAAGCATCTCCAATTTCAATCGCTTGTCTACGAATTGGCTCCGATTTGGGATGATTTGCGCATGCAAAAAGGCCAATCAAACGAAACTTTCAAATCATTGGTAGACTTTCAGCAATATTGTATTCTCTTTTGTGAAGAAAAAAACTTGTCCACATCTGTCGACGAGGAGCTGCGAACAAGCTAGGCATAGCCCTTCTTTTTTTCAAGATGAATTTTTGGTTGGATCCTCAGAGACTACACGTTTTATAAGTCAATTTTTGAAATTTTGACTCCAGCACAACCAGCTTTTTGGAGCTCAAAAAAAAACACCACAAAATTGACGAAAGATATAGTCCGTGTTCATTCATTTCATCTCTATTTCCAGAAATATGGTGAATGAACTCTAAAGCTATCTGCCTAAGGTAGCGAAATTCATTGTCGAGTAAGTTTCGACCTGCACGAAAGGCGTAATGATCAGAACGCTGTCTCGGAGAGAGGCTCGGTGAAATAGACTTGTCCGTGAAGATGCGGACTACTAATACTTGGACAGAAAGACCCTATGAAGCTTGACTGTATCCTGGAATTGGGTTCGGGCTTTTCTTGCGCAGCCTAGGTGGGAGGCATTGAAGATTTCCTTCCGGGGAAGTTGGAGCCATCATTGAGAGACCACTCTGGAGAGGCTAGAATCCTAATGGTGATCCCTGAATCGGGACACTTGACAGTTTCAGGTGGGCAGTTTTTCTGGGGCGGAAGCCTTAACTAGGAGGGCAGCACTGTAGTAATGCAGTGCTTAAACTTAGCTAAAGTGCTGAAAGTGCTTACAATTCTGTTTTGCTAATCAGCAAGGTCTTGTTGAGAAAAATGATTGTTTTATGTGAATAAAACACATGTTGTTTTCAACAACCCTACAACGACTTCATGCTAAAAAGCTATTCTTTTAAATTACAAAATTAGAGCTTTGTGATAAAGTCTGAGCTATTATGGAAATAATAGATTTCTTTATTTCTCTAAATAAAGAAAGCTATCTAGAAAAGCTTTTTTAAAAAAAAGTATTCTAGATAGTTAACAATCTGCCTAAAAGGTAACGGAGGCGCGCAAAGGTTCCCTCAGTCTGGACGGAAATCAGACTTAGAGTGTAAAGGCAAAAGGGAGCTTGACTGCAAGACCTACAAGTCGAGCAGGAGCGAAAGCTGGCCTTAGTGATCCGACGGTGCCGTGTGGAAGGGCCGTCGCTCAACGAATAAAAGTTACTCTAGGGATTATTGAAATGTTGTCCTTCTAATTCGAAAGAATTAGAGCGAAGAGTAATAAATAAAAAAGAAAAAACCAAGTGAATTGCAAAAAGACGCAAAACGTAAATTTGCAGCATACCCAAAGCTTAGAAACTTTCAAATGTGCTTCTGAAGGCATAAGTATTTGGCATGCTCAACGACTAAATTTCATTCTTGAATCATATATTCAGAGTTTAAATAAAGTGCTTGGGGATCAAATTTTGACTCTTCATTACTAGATTGCTTTGTATTCTAGTTATGAGGATTCAAAAGAAAAATTTGGTTTATGACATAGTCTGGACTTTGAAAGAAAACTCAAAGAGTTTCTATATTTCATATAGAAGAATAACAAAATGAACAGGCTGATCTTCTCCAAGAGTTCACATCGACGAGAAGGTTTGGCACCTCGATGTCGGCTCATCACATCCTGGGGCTGTAGTAGGTCCCAAGGGTTGGGCTGTTCGCCCATTAAAGTGGTACGTGAGCTGGGTTCAGAACGTAAACAATACTGCGTTTATCTGTAGTGATATAGATAGAGTATTGGCTTATATCGGTGAAACCTTCCTATAGTCGAACTGCTATAGATGGCAACGCCGAGGGAAGACTTCAATATTTTGGTTCCATAAATTTTCTTAGAATTCAGTAAATAGAAATTTTCAAACACTTATTATGAAAAATATTAACAGAGATGATCTTATTTATTTAGCTGGTCTCATCGATGGTGATGGGAGTATTGTTGCACAAATTGTTCGTCGATCTGACTATGTGTATAGGTTTCAAATTCGATGCACTGTTCAAATCACACAACTCAAAAAAAAACGACATTTCTTAGAACATATACGAAATATCATTGGATATGGAATCGTTCGTGATCGAGGAAATATCTCTGATTATGTTTTAACAGAAACAAGATGTGTCTATTCTTTTTTGAAACAACTTTCTCCATTCCTTCGTATGAAAAAAAAACAAGCAAATCTTCTTCTTCGAATAATTGAACAATTACCTTCTTCAAAAAATTCTGTACTCTTATTCATTGAACTGTGTCGTATTTCGGACCACGTGGCTCAGTTAAATGATTCAAAAAAAAGAGAAATAACTGCAGAAATTGTAGCAAAAGAGCTCCAAGAGCTGAAGATAATCTAGAAATATTGTCGTCCCCGTAGAGACTTCAGCAATTCTTTGATTGAATTGCTGGGATAAGATCTTGTGTGAAAGATTTTATAATACGCCAACTCTTTGAGATCCAAAATTTCAAAGATGAAGACATAGTCCATGCCTCCATGAAAATGGAGGAGAAAATTACCAAAAAAGGTAATGCATGCGTAAGACAGTTCGGTCCATATCCGGTATTAGCGTTAGAATATTGAGGTCAGTCGCTCATAGTACGAGAGGACCTGTAGCGAACATGCCAATGGTGTACCTGTTATTTTTCCAAAAGTAAACGCAGGGTAGCCACGCATGGAGTGAATAAGTACTGAATGCATCTAAGTACGAAGTCCAGACCAAGATGAGTATTCTCCATTAAGCCGCAGCAAGACAAGCTGTCGTATAGGTATCAAGTGTAAGGCCAGTAATGGTTTCAGCTGAGATATACTAAAGGCTAATTGATTTTGACCTATTTTTTTCACTTCTGCGTAAGCAAGTTGTGCTAGCTTTTCTCCTGCCCTTTTTTCAAATTTTCAAAAGGGCTGAGTCAAAGCTAGCACTGGAAGTTAAAACCTCCGGAGCTTTGCTCCGCTGATACTCTGGTGCTCTATGCTTCAGTGGAACCACGCCAATCCATCCCGAACTTGGCTGTGAAACTCTGAAGAAGTTGACAAACTTGTTGGAAGTCTAGCAGGAAAAATCAACTTAGTGCCAGGGTGATTATTTATTTCACGAAGTACCTTGTTTGCTTCAAAGGCTCTGCTTTAAATTTTGAAATTTTTAAAGAAGCCCTTATTTTTATTGAGCCCAGCCCTTCCTTCGTTTGCTTACTTCGTAGCAATGCCGGCTGCCAAAAGGCTCAATAAAAAATAAGAAAGAAAAAGTTTTACTTGAAAAAGAAAATGGAGAGATGGCTGAGTGGTCGAAAGCGGCTGATTGCTAATCCGTTGTACGATATTCTTTCGTACCGAGGGTTCGAATCCCTCTCTCTCCGAAACTGAGTGAGTTTCGACGATCTCCTGCAAATTTGGTCTCGTTTTTACCTGCACTTTTCCTGCTTATTTTTTTCTAAAAAATACAGAAAAACGCGGAAACAACCTAAAAGGTCACGGAACGCCAAAAATTTGAAAAAGGCAAGGCAGGAAGCAACAGCAAAAATCCGTTTAAACCCAAAAATCCGTTTAAACCGTGTTTTTTTTTGCTTCGCTAGCAGGCTGGGAGCACGAAAAATTTTTTATATGTATTAGAAATCAAAAAAGCCGTTTCAATCGCATTTTAAGCCTATTTTTGGAGAGAGACCTTTTTTAGAAAATAGAGACATTAAATGTTCTTTTAAAGCTTGATTATTTAAAAAAGTCATGACTGTGTAATAACAATCATGAAAATTCTACAAAAACCAGTTTTTTAAAAACGTTGCTGGAACAGGTTTTTCATAACTTCCAAAGAATTTTTCATTATCAAGTTCAACAGGTTTTTGAAGTTTTTGATTTTGTAATAAAAAAGTTCAAGAAATTTGAATTTTCAAATTTCCTAAACTCGCAGGAATCCCACCCAGCGCAAAAATGTCAGCAACAAGTGCGGCCAGCAGAACCACTTCGAAGCCTTGCAGTACTCGAGAAATGGCTTTGTGCTGCGATTCCACAAAATAAGGTGTCGATCTGTCAACGCTGTAGCACATATAAGCTCTTTCCTCATCAGGAAAATGGGGAGAAACACAACATCGCTGATTTAAATCTTTAAATCGCGCACTTCCTGAATAAGGGCAAACCCTTCAAAAGCATATCTTATTGCGAAAAACAAAGAATCCGATTGTCGTGATTTTTTATCTTTTTCATCTATTCCTTTGCTTTTCAGGTATCTTCCAGTGTTTTGTGTCATGTTATCCATGATTCTGTTATCTGAAGAGGGATTTCCGCCGTTTAGAGAGGTATACAACCCCACTTTCAAAATCTTTTTGATCTCACCATCATGAAGACTGATACCTGCCTTTTGAAAAACAGGTTTCACCTTTTTAACTTGTGTTGCCCAGAAATCTGGGTTCTTTAAAGAAGCTTCTAAAAGTTTCCCTATACCACGATTTAAATAGCAAGCAATTCGTGAATGAGCAGCACCCATATCGATATCTACGAAAGCAACATTTTCCTTTTTTGCTAGATCAGAGGCAATTCTTAAAAGTAAAACCTTGTTCATGCCATGAAAATCCTCCCGTAGATAAACGGGGTGCTTTAGTTCGTTTGTAATAGCTAGGTACCAATCTATAAAAACGCCTATTTGTTTCAAAATACTTTTTTCCTTTGGATGTCTTCGGGTTCGCCTTCTTAGCTTCTTCGTATTCTTTTTTACAGATTTCGAATTGCTCGCGAGCCCTCCCCTTGCTCCAGGCTCAAGGAGGAGCCCCTCTTTTTCTGAGGTGAAAGATGAAAGGTCATCCAAATAATAAAGAAACAAAAGTTCTTTAGCAGAAGAAAAACACAATGATGAAAAGTGTTTCGAGAAGCCTTTAGTTTACAAAACATGAAAGGCTGAAATTTAGCTCAAAGTTTAAGGAATTAAAAACAGATGGCAGATGGACACTGTAAATAAAGAGAAAAAATGTGTCCTTGCGCGTCCTTGCGCGTCCTTGCGCGTCCTTGCGCGTCCTTGCGTGTCCTTGCGTGTCTTGCGTGTATTTAAGTGTCTCACCCACTAAATTTAAGAGAATATCTGAAATTTAGAGAGATTTAAATATGAGTGGGCAAAAATTCAAAAAGTCGAAGACACTTCAGACACAAGCAACTGAACACAGTAAAGAAAAGGAAACTATCTGTCCAAAAAGTGTCTGAAAGGTTTCCAAACTGTGTCCCATCTGCCTAGCTTCGCAGAAAAACCTATTTGAAAATGGCACCTTAAATTTAGAAATATATTGAGAAACAGTCATAGCAGGCACATTTGATAAACCAGAAGCAGAAACCTCTGGTTTATCAGCCTGCACTTTCTTACGTGATCTACGAGCATTCATTTACTCGTCCTTTTTCTTCTTTTCCTTTTTAGCTGCTTCACCGTCAGCTTCGACAGCTTTGCCGCCAGCTTCGCCACCTGCTTCGCCACCTGCTTCGGCAGCTTTACCGCCAGCTTCGCCGCCAGCTTCTGAAGTTTCAACTTCGGAAGCTGGTACCTCAAGCACTTCAGATTCCCCCTGCCAGCCTGGGGGAATCTTCCGAACCGGCGGTATAGATACTCTGTCACGCTTTCTGGTCTATAGACGTACTAGAAAGCGCGCAAAACCCGCTTTTTCGAAAATCGTCATCAAGCGGAATTTCACAGCTTTCTACAATTTCTAATACTAAAGAAAGAAGAACACTGGGAGTTCACGTATTTAAGCTTTCATTGGGCTGTAAAGTCTTTGGTTCAAAAATAGGAATTGCTTGGTAATGACGAAGGATTCTTGATATTAAAGCATATCTATGAGAACTGATATTGTTGGGCTTAAGTGCACTAGTAGCCAGGATTCTAGCATTTCTTGGTTTAGGATTATTAACGAGTTCTTCAGCGATCTTTTCCAAGTATTCAGCTGATTCTTGTTCAGAAAGATTCTGAATATTTTCAGTTTCAAATGGTAAAATGCTTGTTACAGCTTCTAAAGCATAGAAGAGTTTTACATGAGGGTTATTGGCAAGGTGCTTAGCATTCCATTTGGCGCTAGGCAGCAGCATAACTTCTTCTCGCGTAAGAGTATTGAAATTCGTGAAATTTATTTGGGCTCTATGAGCTAGCAAATAAACAATAATACATAACAATAATACATATAGAGTCGGTGACTGAACAAATTTTATTCATTAATTGAATTCTAGATCTGTTAACTTTCGGTAGGATAAATGGCATAGGCAGTTTTTAGAATACTTATTATAAGTACTGGTGCATAATCTTAGTTCTGAGAAACATATCAGTAGGCCTGTCCTCCTACAACACAGTACAGTTTTTATTTTCACTGTTAAGAAAGAAAAATAGAGTTCGTTTCAAGTTTTAGTTTGCTCACTGGTGCTACTTCAGGTATATTATACATTTATTCTTTATAATTTGTGAGCAAGAATAATATATCTGAGATCAAGGCTTAATACATTTTATAATGAGATTTAGCTGGCCTACAAAGTCATGAAATTCGTTTTAGAGCATCTTCTAGTCAGCGTCGATTAGAGCATCTCGACTTTTCGGCAGGTAGATAGCAAAGGCTATTACACTGGCATCCTGAATTCATGAAGATTTGTTTTCTCTTCTTGATTCAACTTGTTAACTCAAGGAACATTTTTCAATGGGGCTTCAGCTTTTAGAAGTTTCACTCTCCCATCCATTTCGATGGCTCAGGATTAGGGAGTTTTAGGCCTTTATTTTACTCCACATATAGCAAGCTGTGACTTAGGAGCTCACTCTCACACTTAGCAAACAAGACCAAATATTTTGTGCACAAGAAAAGTACACAAAAACTTTCTCTAAAGATTCTTGCAAGTTCGTTTGAAGCTAGAAGATTAGAGGTACAGTAACCAGCTGTACAATTTGCTAAAAGTTAGAACAAATGAAGTGTGGATCACTATGTGAGTTAACTTTCGTTCTCCATATTACAGTATGAATTCCAAGATCAGCTTCCAACTGATCTTTCGTGAACTGCTTAACAGAATAGATTTACATAGATATTCTGTCGTTCACCTGGACATCTTAATTTGCCAAAGATGGCCAATACGTTTCAAAGGACGAGGCTTTGAGATGTTTGGCATTGTAGTATAATGAGTGACCAGCACCCTTTCTAAATATTGTCCCAGTTCAATATCTTTTAAAAACTTTTCTTTAAAGAGAGAAATTTTCTTAAAAGTTAAAAAACGATCTGAAATTAAAGACATGAGCTCTTTTTTTTTTCATCAGTAAAATTAGAACAACCACGTAAAACTCTATTATAATTTTACGAGTTTTGAAAAAAGTGGGTTTTGCGCGCTTTCTAGTACATTAATAGACTAGAAAGCGCGCAAAATGAAATTTGACACGTTTTGAAAAAAGTTGTTTTGTGTGTTTTCGAGTACGTCTATAGGCTAGAAAACGCGCAAAATCCGTGAAAAAAAAATATTGAACCATCAGCCGGCGCCACCGGTAATCTGGCGGGTTTTTGACGAAAAGGCCAATTGCTTCGCTACCAAAAGGTGAACTGCCGGGAGCGAAGCAATGCCGGCAGGCAGGCTGCCAAAAGGTAAAAACCCCCAGCACAACTTCTCAAAAGGTGCAGGGGGCAGCCTGAGAACTTTGTTCCAAAGTTCTCAAAAGCTTTGAGCTTGGCAAAGCTTTGAGCTTGCCAACAGGCACACACTCGCCACGACACTCTAAAAAAAACACGCAAGATAAAAAAAACACGCAAGATAAAGACTCCAATTTTTTTCTATTTTTTTTAATATATTCTAAAAAAAGTTTGTTATTTTTTTATTTTTAGTTAAAATAAAACAGACTATTTTCATTTTCAAAAAAAAATAAAAAATGAAAATTTTTTTTAAAAAGTATTTGCATAAAGAATCTTGATAAAAGCATATTTCTATTTAAGTCCTCATTATTTTTTCAATAAAATATTTTTGAAGAAATATAAGCATTTGATTTTTTTTTCTCCTTTTAAAAATCTTTAAAAATTTTTTTTGAATTTTTCAATTTCAAATTTTGAATATGTTTCAAAATCAAAATGAAATATATATTTTTCAAGAATAAAAAATTTTTTAAAGATATTCTTCTGTTATACATATCTCTTTTTTTTTTATAAAATAAAAAGAATAATTATGTGCCAATAATACAAATTTTTGACTTAGAGTCAAAAAAATTTTGTTTAGAATAAATAATAAGCAAAAATTTGTAATAATAACAAATAATACAAAAAATTTGGTTGTAATAGCAAAGCTAAATTAATCTAGCACTAATTTAGTGTGCTCAAAAAATTTTTGTAAATTGAAAAATTTCTGTAAATTGAAGCGCAGAAAAATAAACACATATTTTTTATGTTTTCAACAATGTCTTTAGTTACTTCAATAAAAGATTATATTGAAGTTGTACATAAATTAATAGAAACAGATCCAAATTTTAAAATAACAACTTATTATGACTTTGGATCTATAATTACTTATATTCTTTTATCTGGAAAAGATGTTATTCGTAGTTTTTTTAGTTTTCAATGGTTTCATACGTTTTGGTCAATTCCAACATTAATTCCAGATATTGCATCAGCAATGATTTCTGAAATTTCGATTTTTGATGGCTCTTTCCAAAATGCACAAACTATTTTAGAAAGTCCTATTTCGTATGGAAATCATAATTTTTTCATTTATTGTAGTGAAAAATTTATGATTGGATTATTAAATAGTCTTTTTTTATGTTTGCCAACGTCTCTTGCTCATATTATTACACTTCGTAGGTTTGTAATGCAAGGTTTAGAAGCTGGTTTTATTTCAGGTTTAGGAACTATTGCAGGAAATTTAGTATGGATTGGAAGTATTGTATTTGGATTAAGATTTTTTGTAATTCCGTGGCTATCATTAGATTTATTCCGTTATTTTTTAGGTTTTGTATTAATTGTTAAATACATGTGGGATAGTTACACAGAAAGAAGAATGGTTTTAGAAGATTTATCAAAATATAAAATTTTCTTTTTAACTTTTCTTTTATCATTTACAGAACAAACTACAATATATCCGTTTCTTAGCAATCTTTCTTTAGGATCAGATTCAACGCTTTTAGAAAGTTTTCCAACAGAGAACGTTTATGAATTTGGATTTGTTCATTTTTCTTATTTATTAGGAATTTTTCTCGGAAGTATTAGTTTACTTCAATTTACATGTTGGTTTTGGGAAAACCCAGCATTCCAAATTTATATGTGGTTTATTTCTTCATTTAAAACAACAACAAGTGTTTACTCAAAATTTGTAAATTTAAGTTTTTTATACTTAACAATGATTTGTGCAATTTCAAACATTGCATATTTTGGTTTAGATTATACCTTAACAAATCCATTAGGTTTTGTACATGAAGATCGATTACTAGACCAAAAAGCTTTATTAGAAACCGCTTTTTTAAATACAAAAGCATCAGATCGAAATACACGAAGAAATCGTGGTCGTCATGGAAGACGTGAACGTTGGAAACGTCGAGTGAGAAGATATCGAACTTTTGACGCTTCTTTATATGATCAAGGAACTTACGATTTTCTAACATTAGAAGATTTGAATTACGGCTTTGATCGTTTTTGGTTAAGACGAAAAATAAGAAATCATAGAGTTCGATTTCGCTTTTTCCCAGGTCCTTGGATGAGATCGTTTAAAAAACAATTATCTCGTCCGAGATTAGAATCTTTTATGGGACCTCGGGTTGAATTTTTTAGAATTTTATTTGAACAAGCTTATCATCCTGAATTTCATGAATTTTCAAAGAAAAAAAATATTTTAAACACAAATAAAAAGAATACTGTTTTATCTCAAAATAAATTCTCGTTACCTTTTTTAAGCGACCAGAAAAAAACAATAAGAAATAATTCGAATGAAATTTATAATCAAAATAATTCAATTTATTGGAATCCTAGTGGAAATAAAAAAGAAAGACTTTTAAAGGAAAATTCAACTTTACGAAAATTTGTAAGAAAAGTAGATAATCGTATACAAATTGCAAAAATTCAAGATTTCATAAAAAATCCTCAAAATTTAGAAGTTGCTTTAGAAAATACGAAAAATTTAACACAACCTATTTTTTCAAAAGCTTGGAAATCTTTTTTACTTTTTGAAGATGCTAAATTCAAAGAAAAAAATTCTTTAGAAAACGATTCACAATCACCGTTTTCTAAAAAATATGAAGAAAATTTATTATTTCAACGTTTTTATAATCAAATTTTATCATCTCCTAACTCTTTAAATAAAGAAAAAAACAACTTATTGTCTTCTGAATCAAATACTTTTCAAATTTCGAAAAAAGATTCTTTTTCTCCATCAAGAATTTCTGAAAATCATTTTTCAAAACATTTATCAAAAAAAGAGAGATTTTTAGAAAGATATAAAACGTTTTTATATACACCTGTTGAAAATAATAAAATTTTCACATCAAAAACTAGAAAAAAAACTGAAAATATTCAAAATGTTCAAAATGAAAGTCAATATAGGCCATTAACATTACTTCATCCATTAAAATTTTATTTTCAAAAAGAACAAGCGCTAAAAAGAAAATTTCAATTTTATGGAGTTAAACTTTTTAGAAACTTTAATGTAGAAAATAATGCTCCTTATTTTAGAGTAATGATGAAAAGATTTTTTTATTATTATAAACCAAGTTTACGTTGGGAAAGAACTTTAAGAGTAGCTACGATGCGTAAAGCAAGACGAAAAAGTTCTCGTATTCCAAGAAAATTAAATATTCAAAAAACTTCACAAATTTTCACAAATACAAATAATGCAACTTCTTTTGAACAATTTGCTTTAAATGAAAAAGATTTTTCTTCTGCATCTTCTACGGCACAAAAATTGACTTCGTCAGAAAAAAGAAAAGAAGTTTTAGATCAACAATCTATTGATCAATCATATATTACAAAACCAACTCACTTTTATTCTTTAGTAGAAAAACGTGCAAGTCGCTATCGTTATCAAATTTATAAAGATGTTTTACAACATTGGTATTATTCACCTTTAAATCGTTTTTTATTAAAACTTGATATAGACTCGTTTATTCGTCGTCAACCAAATTCATATTTTTTAACAAAAACTGATGAAAAATTTCTCCATTTAAAACGTCAACTTTTCTCAGAATATTATGAAACATTACGTTGGTATACTTATATGCAACATTATAGTACAATGAAAAGTCAAATCGGTGGAACAAAAAGTCTTTCGAGCCGTGCTTATAATCAACAATTTACAGGAACATTTAAAAAAATTCGTCATTTATTTAATATAACTCCAAGTTTTCACGATCAAACTGTATTAAAATTCGATCAACCTTTATATAATGAATACAAAAACAATCAAACAAATTCTCTTTTTCAAGATTCAATTATTCATGAAGAACTTTTAGCTGATGATTTTTTTGTATTTTCTCCTTCATTAAATAAAAATACGTCTTTCTCTCTTTCGCAAAACAAACAAAATAATTTATCTGGATTTACAACTGAAAATTCCGTTGCTTCAAATAATGGGTTTTCTAAAAATGGTTCAAATGTTGGTAACTTAGTCGAACAACAAACTTTTGTTTCATTACCAGAAGATTTAACAAATCAATCTGCAAAAATTCTTCGTGAATATTTATCTATTGCAACTCCAATTCGTCAAAATTATATTCAAACATTATTAAACGAAAAAAATTATTGGGAACTTACAAAATTTTTATTTCGAGGTCAAAAAACAAGAGGAACAAATCCAATTACAAATGAAACAGATTTTTTAAATCAAGAAAAAAATTATTTATTAAATTCAAATAATGAAACAACAGATTTAGATATTCAAAAATTTAAAGAAGAAATGTGGATTGCATTACTTCTTAAATGTCAAAAAAAATTATATGATCAAGAATCTTTAAAAAATTATGTAACATTAAAAAAAGAAAAATATGAAAATCAAAAACAGAAACATGAAAAATATTTAAAAAATCGTTTAGAGAGAATGAAAAAATCATTTGTTTTCATCGAAACAAATCAAAATTCTAAAGATTTATCTTTTGATACTTTAGGTGGTTATACTTCTTCGATTCAAAAAGCTATGAAAGAAAGTATTTTTTGGCAAAAAAATTCTTTCTCAGGAAATGATTCATCTTCTCAAGCAGTGAAAAACTTTTTTAGAAAAAAGATTTTTCTTCAAAAAACAAACATTCGAAACAATCGTCCGACTTTATATTCATTGTCTTCAAATTCTGAAAAAGATTCAAAAACACTCCAATCTTCTTTTCAAGATGAAATTGTAAATTCTCAAAAAGTGAAAAACGTTTTTTTTAAAAATACTTTAAAAAATTCAGTAAAAAATAAAGCTCTTGAAATTCTCTCTGCTGAAAATGTTTTATCACAAAATCTTTCTTTAAAAAAAGATGAACAAAAAACAATTTTTTCTAAATTCAAACCATTTAACTCTCTAAAACATTTCTTATGGAATACTTTAAGGTTAAAAAACGTTTCTTCTATTTCAAACGAAAATAAAACATACGCATATCAACAAGAAAATCCATCATTTTTCAACAAAATTTCTCAATTTTTCTCTCCTTTTCCTTTTCTTTCAAAAATTGCCTCTTTAACACATTATGGGATTCAAGAAACATCAAATAAAAATTTAGATTTTTGGAAAAAACGTGAAAATGCTCTTTCAAAACGAAGAAAGATTCGAAAAACATTAAAACGATTAAGAACTCAAAATCCAGCTACCCAAAAAATTCTTTTTGAGAATCGTGATTTTTCTAATCAAACTGGAACAATTTCAATTGAAAATAAATCACTTTTCAGTGAACGTCAAAATAATTCTAATCCAAGTCGACAAAAAAGCGACATGTTAACAACAAATCAAGCACCAAACATCAACAAAAAAAATTCTTGGAAAAATTATTATTCATACGAACCTCTAGATTCATTATCTTCATCTGTTCTTAACAAATCAAAAAAATCTGATGAAAATATGAAACAAAACAAATCTTTTTTTGAAAAAATTCTTTCTCTTCCAAGCGATACTTTAAAAAATGGACAAAAATATTTCGAGAAAAAATTTACTCGAAAACGTTCTCGTCTTCGTCGATATAGTTCTTTTAAAGGCCGTGGTCCTATTAAAAAACGAACATTAAGAGAAAAATTAAAACGTCAATTTAAATCATTAAAAAAATATGGTGCAACTTTGCCTTCAACGGAAAAAACAAATTCGTCTCAAATTCAAATAGAACGTGAAAATAAAAAACTCGAATTAATTCAATTGATTACAGGAAAAAGTTCTCCTTTACCGCGCCAAGGCTCTTTATTTGTTAAACGTGATCAAAAACAAAGACGAACACGTCAAATAAAACATAGAGCATGGAAAAAGAAAAAACAAAATTTTGCTCAAAAACGTCGAAAATTAAGAAAAAGACGACGTTCAACTGTTTCAAAAATTCGAGTATTTAATAAAAAACTTCAAAGAATTCTTTCTAAAAAAGAAATTCAAACATGGTGGTGGCAAACTTTTTTTCCTAATTTCCAAACAATAACAGAAAAAAATTGGCAAATTCATAAAAATATGCAAATTCGTAAACAATTTTCTGAACTTTCTGAAAGAGAAATTTTAGAACGTGATCAAACACAAACTGGAAATCATCAAATCTTACAAATTGGAGATAAAGATTATAAACCATTAGCTATTCCTGAAGCTTTACGTATTCGAGATCAATTAGTTCAAAAAGAAATTTTGCGTTTTACACCGAAACAAATATCAACTGATTCAAATATGGTTGCATCCACTTTTCTTCCAAATAACGAAAATAGCTCTGCTCCAAAATTAAACACATCTACAAATACTGATTCAACACTTTTCACAAATATGTCATCTTCTGCCGTGCCGGAGGCAGGCAAAAATTCAAATTTCGTGAATGATATCGATTATTCACAAACAGTTGATCAAAAAACAATGTCTTTTTTAGGAAAATTTACTGAAAATACTTCAACACGTACTCAAACAAATTTTGAACCTTTTTCTGCATCTAAAAACGAAAAAGATTTTTCAATGTTGAATATATCTCAAAATGGAAAATTTCTTGTTGGAACGAATCCTATTCCATTTTACGCTGGATGGGATGAAAGTTTAAGAAAATTTGTGATTACAAATCGTTTATTATCAAGAAAAAATTCTTTTTCTTATTCACAAAAAGGAATGGAAACGTTTTTTGGAAATAATGCTTTTTTTGCAAATAGCAAAAATCTCAGTCAAAATTCTTCAAATGTTGTTGATGGAGATAGTAACAAAGTTTTTAATGAAACGCTAAATAAACAACAAACATTTGTTGAATTTACAAAAGCACCTCTCCAAGGAATGAATGCTGCAACGACTTTATATTGGCAAATTCCATTTACAACATACGATCCAGATCAATTTTTTGCTTTAGGAATGGATGGTTTCTCTCCACTTGGTTGGAGAAATTTCTCATTTAAACATTCAAAACAAACAACAAAACCAATTCTTGTAAAGAATTTCTTTTCTTGGGATGGAGAAAATATTCGTCGCGAAAATAATTTAAATAATCTTTCAAAAAATCTGTTTATTAAATTTTTAGAAAATACACAAAAAACAAAATTCTTTTCTTCAAATCTTTGGAAGAATACTCAAAATAATCTTCCTTTAAATGAATTTGAAAAATTAAATGGTGTTGGTTTTTCATTAAATTCAAGACCAAGAAATTTTTCAAAAACTGAAATCGAGAAAAATTTTGAATATAGACGAATTCTTAAAAAACAAAAACGTATTAAAAAACATCCAAGACCACCTGTTTGGTTTCCTTCAGGAGCTTTAGCACAACAAGTATTACCTGTTCATTATATTTATGTTTTCTATAAACGTTCTAGATTACCTCGCGATCGTTATATTAGACGCAGATTAAGATCGACATTTTTAAAAGAAACATCTTTACAAAACGAAAATAGAACAAAAATTACAGATTTTACTTTACGAAAACGTGTTAAACCTCGAAGAAAATATCATAGAAAACGTTTTGTTTTAGAAACAAATATGCTTGTATTACGACGTCGTAAATTTCGAAGTTTTGTTGATGAAAATGATATGAATCGTCCAAGTTCAAAAATTTTCCAAAGTTCTTCAAAACAAGAAAAACGAAACATTCAATCGAAACAAAGACGCAAAATCACAGATTCAAAACAAACAACGGAAAATTTACGTCTTCGACAATTAAGAAGAAGAGTTCAAAGACAGGTTTTCCGACCTATTTGGCGTTATAAACCTCGTCCTGGAGGATTTGTTTGGCCTGGGGATTATTTACGTTTAGAATTAGTGAAAGCACCTTTTTTAAATCCAACAACAATATCTTCTACAGAAAATACTGAAATCTCTACAACACAAATAAAAGAAACTTCAACACGCAAAATTAGAAAGAAAAAACGCCGAACTCTCCAAGAATGGCAAATTCAACCAAAAAAATATTTATTAGAAAAACATAATATGAAAGTATTGAAAAAACGATTTGAAAAATCTATGCAAAATTTAAAAATGTAATTTTTTTTTATTCTAGATTAAACATGAAAATGTTTAATCTAGAATAAAAAAACAATCAATTTTTAAAAAACATTGAAAATTTATAAATGAAACTCAATTTTTAAATATCTCCCAAAAAAAAACAAAATTGAAAAATTCTAAATTACGGATAAACAAATTCTCAAACAAAAAATATTCATTTAATTTTATATATCTTTGAAATATAGATTCTTTTTTTTTTTTTTGTTAAAATAAAAACATAAAAAATTAAGTAAAAAAAAACATAAAGTTTTTTTATTCCAGTAAAACTTTGTAAGCTATATCTGTTTTAAAATAGATATATATTTTTTCTGATGATAAAATTCAAAATAAAAATTCGTAAAAATAGATAGTTAACAAGAAAAAAGTTTTTCAAATTCTATATTGAACTATGAATTCTAGGCGGCATAGCCAAGTGGTAAGGCAGAGGATTGCAAATCCTTTATTCCTCAGTTCGAATCTGAGTGCCGCCTTGTTTCCTTTTAAAAAAGAAGTTGTTTGAAGTTTAAATTTTTTTGAATTTTTCTTTTTAAACTTGTAGTTTGTTCTAAAATAAGAACAAATAATAAAGTTTTTTTTTCTGCCAGCCTTTATTTATTGAACTCAATAAAAAAAAGCTCAATCCTTTTTTTTTTAAAGGGCTGAGCAGGCTGAGGCAATAACCAAATTTATTTATATTTGGTAGAATATTTTCAAAAAAATGTTTGTTGAAATAGAATTTCGTTTTTATTTTTGTTTGATAAAAAACAATTCTAATAGATGAAATTTCAACTTTTTTCTTTTTGTTTTTACTGTTCAAAAAATAACAAAATTTTCTTTTTTTGACGGAATAATCTTTTTTAACTCTAGTAAAAAACTTTTTTATTCTAGTGCTACTTAGAAAAAATCTTGAATATTTCAAAAATATTCATGAAAGAGGTTTTTAGCTTTAAGCAGAAAAAAAATTTCGGAAAAAAAAGAATAAAGAGATTTTTTGTAAAATTCTTAAAAATATTCAAATGTTAAGCCCTAAAAGAACAAAATTCCGTCGTCCTCACAGAGGAAATTTAAAAGGTAAAGCTTGTCGTGGAAATAAAATTGCGTTTGGAGAATATGGTCTTCAAGCATTAGAACCATGTTGGATTACTTCTCGTCAAATTGAATCAGGTCGACGTGTTTTAACGCGTTATGTACGTAGAACAGGAAAATTATGGATTCGCATTTTCCCAGATAAACCAATTACGATGCGTCCTGCAGGTACTCGTATGGGTTCAGGAAAAGGTTTTCCTGAATATTGGGTAGCTGTTGTACATCCTGGTAAAATTATTTACGAAATTCAAGGTATTTCAGAACCTTTAGCAAAACAAGCATTAAAAACAGCTGCTTACAAAATGCCAATTAAAACAAAATTTGTAAAATCTGAAAGTTTCGCTTAACTTTTTTCCAATTTTTTTTGAAACTGAATTTGGTAACGGTTGCTTCAATTTCTTCCTTACATTTGCCTAACCTTTTTCCTTTGCTAAAACATCGCTTTAGAGTTGCCAAACACAACTTCTAAGTGTTGGGGCGAGCAGTTGCTCAAAATAGCTTTAACAGATAACGAGGATTTGTGACCAAAATTGAGAATTCGATACACAAAAGCAAATTGACAAAGCAAGACAGGTTGGGTTCTCTGTATAACTGCTAAAGCAGACTTTGAAACTCCCATTTCTAAATAAACAGGTTAACGTAAGCAACCTTTTTGAAATAGCACACAAAGTTTTTTGTGAGTGCTATTCCAAACTTATAATGAACGAATAGAAAATAGAAAATATTTTTCTATTGTTTAATTAAATGAATTTGATGAAAATAAAAAACTAAAAAATAAACAATTTTATGATTCAACCTCAATCTTATTTAAATGTAGCTGATAATAGTGGAGCTCGAAAATTAATGTGCATTCGAGTATTAGGCGGTGGTCGTCAAACAGCAAATATTGGAGATGTAATTATTGCTGTTGTTAAAGATGCATTACCAAATATGCCTTTAAAAAAATCAGATGTTGTGCGTGCAGTTATTGTTCGTACAAGTAAAGGAGTTCGACGTGAAAATGGAATGATGCTTTGTTTTGATGATAATGCTGCTGTTGTTATCAATAAAGAAGGAAATCCAAGAGGAACACGTATTTTCGGGCCTATTGCTCGTGAACTACGTGATCGAAATTTTTCAAAAATCGTTTCTTTAGCTCCTGAAGTAGTATAAATGTTAAAACATTTTCTTCCTTTTGAAGTTTTTCAAATTTTTCAAATTTTTTCATATTTTAAAAACAATATGTTTTTGTAATGCTCAACATTCAGCATTCGTTTTTTAGCATTTAGCAAAGCTGCACTAGCGCGACTTGCTTAGCCTTGTCAACTTTTCGGTGAATAATCAGACAACTGGCAGAACTAGGCAGACTGCAATTCTGTAAATAATTAGCCTGTTGATCTAGAAATCAATTTATTTTTACAAAAGAACTTTGTTTTTTGGCTTACAACCTTTCTTTGATCGGAATGTTATATCTTTTCGGCCTTTGGATGAAAACAAAGTGCGCTGAGTCAGCTTGAGAATTTTGTTTTCTAAAACTTTTTTCTCAATCTTTTTTTCATTTTTTCGATGAAACTTTTTCTGCCGGAGGCTAAAAAATCTAAAAATATTACTAAAAAGATTGCTTTATTGTGAAAATTCAAAAAACTTTTCTTGCGTGCCTCGCCTGCCGGCTTCGCAGGCCGGCGGGCAAGGCAGAAAAATTTTCAAAAATTTGAGAAGTCTAATTTATTATTTTGTTTTCATTTTTTAAATTTTATGACACAAAGATTAAAAAAACTTTATACTGAAAAAATTTGTCCAAAATTACATAAAGAATTCCAATATAAAAATATTCATGAAGTTCCAACATTAAAAAAAATCGTAATCAATCGAGGAATTGGTGATGCTTCTCAAAATGCAAAAATTTTAGAAACTTTTTTAAAAGAATTAAGTATTATTGCAGGTCAAAAAGGAGTTATTACTCGTTCAAAAAAATCAATTGCTGGATTTAAAATTCGCGATAAAATGCCCGTAGGAGTATCAGTGACATTACGAGGCGATCGTATGTATGGATTTTTAGATCGTTTGATTCATTTAGCATTACCTCGTGTACGTGATTTTCAAGGTATTAGTCCTAAAAGTTTTGATAAAAATGGAAATTACAGTCTTGGGTTAGAAGAACAATTAATGTTTCCAGAAATTGAATATGATAAAATTGATCAAATTCGAGGTATGGATATTTGTATTGTTACAACTGCACAAAATCAAGAAGAAGGTTTAGCTCTTTTAAAAGAATTTGGTTTACCTTTTCAATCATAAATTCATTCATGAATTTCTTGTAAAAAGAGAAAAAAATTTTGATTTTTGTAAAAATTTTAAACAATAAAACTTTTTTCTTGTTGATTGTCTATTTTTTTTAAGTTCTTCCCTTTTGCTTTTCTCTATCGGCCCAGCCTTAGGCCAGCTTTGCTTCGCTACTGCCGGCATTGCCAGCCTGGCAGGCTAGCGAAACAATGTTGGCCGGTAAGAAATAAGGGTAGAAACAACAGCCCTTACTTCGCCAGCAGAAGAATTTTTGTTTTTTTAGCTTATCTCATCTCTACTTTTTTTCTAAAGAGCGAAGTTGAGGTAAAAACGAAAAAACAAACGAAAGTAACTAAAAAATTTCCTCAACAAAGAACACAAAAGTTTATTCCAACGTTCTTTAATTTTCAAAATTCCAGTTTTTTTTTAGAAACAGCTCTTTGTAGGTTAAATCTACACCAGCTATCAAAAATAAGATGCTAAGTTTTTTAAGTAATGAAGTAAAAAACTTTTCAAAGAATTTTGAAACTTGTATGTAACGTTAACATTTTTTGAAGAATTTTAAAGAATTCTTAAATATCGAAGAATAAAATAAATAATGTATATATACTTTAAAAATTTTATGGTAAATGATACTCTTAGTGACATGTTAACTCGTGTTCGAAATGCATGTATGGTAAAAAAATCAACTGTATTGATTCCATTTACAAAAATGAATCAAAAAGTTTCTCAAATTTTAGAAAAAGAAGGTTTCATTCAAAGTTTTTTCTTAGACGAAAATTCTCATATGTTAGTTTTAAAATTTAAATATCGTTCTAAAAAAACAACAAATGGAAAAACAAAAGAATCTTGCATTACAAATTTAAAAAGAATTAGTAAACCTGGTCTTAGAATTTACACAAACAGTCAAGATATTCCAAGAGTTTTAGGTGGAGCTGGTATTTTAATTCTTTCAACACCAGTTGGTATTTTAACAGATCGTGAAGCAAGATCTTTAGGTGTTGGAGGAGAAATTTTATGTTCAATTTGGTAAATTTTTAGAATATTTTTTATTTAGAGTTTTGGTGTTTTTTTTATGAAAATCTAAAAAAACACCAAAACTTTTTTAGCAATATTTTTTAAAACTCTTGAATTAGC
Organism: Coelastrella sp. MACC-549; assembly: GCA_018290735.1. Taxonomy (NCBI): domain Eukaryota; kingdom Viridiplantae; phylum Chlorophyta; class Chlorophyceae; order Sphaeropleales; family Scenedesmaceae; genus Coelastrella; species Coelastrella sp. MACC-549. The sequence continues at coordinate 177,792 of CM031383.1, read as the reverse complement.
CTGCCTATCCCTATCTTTTGTTGCCTAGCACTGGTCTTGCTTCGCTACCGGTTGCCGGTCATCATTGCTTCGCCTGCCTGCATTGCCAGGCAGGCAGGCTGGCAGGCTAGCAGGCTGGGCTTTAGGCTAGCATTGCTTGGCTTGCCTAAAGCTAGCTAGCTATGCAGGTAACTGGCAGGTAGCGAAGCAAGCAGGCTAAGGCTCAATAAAAAATAAAGAAGAGCAAGAGCGAACAATAAAAATAAAAATTTTCTCTACAAAAATTTTCTTGAAAAAATTACGAAATTTTATTATAATAATAAAAGAAATTCTTTTTATAAGCTTAACTGTTAGCTGACAGAATTTTCTTATTTGAATAGATTAATTTCGTTAAAAATGACTTATTTTTATTCTAAAGAATGTAAAAATGAAAAAGCGTAGCTAGAAAAAGATGCATTCTAATTATTAAAAAATAGTTCTTTTAAAAAAAAATAAAAAATACTCTTTTTTATGACAATTAGTTCACCAGAACGCGAAGCTAAAAAAGTCAAAATTGCAGTAGATCGTAATCCTGTAGAAACAAGTTTTGAAAAATGGGCGTGCGCCCTGAAAAAAGGATAAGATATTTTATACAATTTCTGAAAATTTTTCTTATTTAAATTCTCTTAAAAAGAATTTTTATTTCTTCTGAAAAAAGAAAAAATTATTAATTTTTTAAATTCTAGTTAATAATGTTAAGTTTTAAAATCATCTATTTTTCACAAAAGATGAAAAATAAAAAAGAACATTTTTGTAGCAAAATTTACTTTTGTTAAAGTAAATTGTCGTCAAAAATTTTTGTGGCAAGAACTTTAAAAATCAAATAGAAAACATGTAAAAAATACATTCGAAAATTTTTTTGTTTTATTTTCATTTTTTATGGATTTGTTTTATGAACAACATCTAAAGAAAAGTTTTCTCTTTTAAAAAGAAGCTAGTAAACCCCAGCATAAATACATATGTTTTTTATAGATAAAAAGTTATTCCTTGGTTTTCAACAAATTGATTTAAAAAGGAATGTTTGTTTTCTAACAGATGAACAATTTTTTTTCTCTAAAAAATCTGCTTTGGATTCTACGTTTTAAAATAGTATAAAATAGCTCTCGCTTTTTTCTCGCCCTTACCTGGGAGGAGGAATAAGCACTACTAAAAATCTATGAGTTGGTTTGTAATTGCTTGAATAAAAAATTTCATGAATTTTTAAACAAAACTTTGTTTGTTTATCTTCAATTCTGCGAACTTTTTCTCAAATAGCCAACTTAAACATGGACTTTTCAGTACAACTTCTCAAAAAAGGAAAAGGTCAAAAGGTGGAGCGATAGGTTTGTCAGTGTTGAGAGTAAGCTGCAATTCAACGATTTCATTGAGAGCAGTTCAAACTCTAGAGCAAAAGGTTGTTAAAAGCTTTTTAAGCTCTAACAAAAAACTCATTGTTTTGCTAAACAGGCTCATATTTCATTAAAGAAAAAAACGGTAGCGAATGCTAAAACAAGTATTCAAAAAAAACAAAAGTTCTTCAATTTCTATAGAAAATAATAAAATTCTATAAAAATTTTGACATAATTTTTCATAATTTCTCTAGTTTTACCTTTAAATAAACGTTTTTATTTTTTTTTTTTCATGAAAAATTTATATTCTTTTTTTTATTTAAAAAAAATAGTTCGACTAAAACATTCTCAACATTCATCTTTCGTTTTTTCTCTAAAAGAAAAAAAAATAAAAAAAAGAGTCGCGTCAGTTGCTGAAGACAAGTTCACGCAACTTAGTACAACTTTTTTGTGCTGGAAAAATGTTCTTTTTAATATTTTTATAAATGAAAGAAAAAAAACTGTTTTGCAAAAAGTAAATTTGAATTTTCAAAAAAAGAGAAATCAAAAAAACAATTTTTTGAAAAAAACTTTTTCAAATCCATGCAAAAAAAATATACAATCTATACATTCTCTTCAAAAAAATTTGAATTCCAAACTTCCTTCTTGGTTTCATTTAACCTTCATAAAAATACCAACACAATTTTTTTTCTTAAATAAACGAAATTTCAATCAAATCTGTAGAAACATACCAATAAAAATAGAAAAGATTTTCAATATTTGTAATGTATTTACAAACTTTCATGAAATTTTATTAAGCATTTTTACGAAATGGCAAAAAACTTTCATTTCTTTTTTAGGAGAGCAGGTTTTTTTCCCTAGAAGAAAGAAACTTTTTTATTCGAATAATATGAACAGGAAACAAGAAATAAAAAAGAATTTTTATTTACTTCAAAAAAAATATTTGAAAAAAAAATTGAAATTTGCAATATTTTTGTTTCAAATTTTTTTTAAAAATATACAAAAATTTTTTAAAAAAATTCTAACGAAATTTTTTTTAAATGCAAATTTGTTTCGAAAAAATTTGAATTTTTTATTTCTTCAATTATTTTTAGAATTGCAATTTTCTCTTTTTCTCAGTTTAAAAAACTTTCAAAGTTTTTTAATAGAACAAAATGTTTTGCAAATTTTTTTTAAAAAACAATATTTCAAAAAAAAGAAAGAAATTTTTTCATTTTTTTTTAAAGATATGTTTTTATCACAAGTAAATTCAAAAAAAACAAAAATTTTAGATTTTTTGTTTGTTTTTGGTTTCCAAAATTTTTTTCTTGTAAGCAATAAAAATTATTTTGTCGAAAATAAAAGAAACGTGAATTTTGATATTTCTCAAAAAGTATTAAACCTTTTTTTGTTCCCTCAAAAAAAGCTCTTTACACAAAGTTTGAAGAATAAAAAACCAGCTTTCATTTTTTCTAACTGCCAATCGAAAACAAGTTGTCAACCTGTATATCAAAAATATTCAAGACATTCGGTCGCGTTTGTTTTTCCCAGCCAACAGCTCAAAAATAAATTTTTCTTTTCTATGAAGAAAAAATTTATTTCGTCAAAAAAACAAACAAAAAAACTGTTCTCTTTTAAAGTATGGGAATTTCTTTGGAAAAATTTTCTTAAATTCATGAATAAAAAAACTTCTAAATTTCTTTATAAATTAAACATGCAAAATAAACAAAAAACAAAATCGTGTTTTTTATGTTCACATAATATTTTAAAACTTGGAAAGATTTTTTTGATTTTTTTCTATTTCACGAAAACTGATTCAAATTATAAAACAAAATTCGAAAAGAATTTTTCTTTAGCTCATATAAATAAAAAATGTTCTGATATTTTTTGTCCCCAAACGAATCAAAGAAATTTTTCTAGCACAATTTTGTTGTGTAGAGTCGCTTTAACAAGGCTAATGCAACCTTTGTCTTTAAATCAAATGTTTTATTTAAATACAAATTCTGTTTTAAATAAAAAACAAAAAAAAATTTTGTATAGTTTTTTAAAATTCATAAAAACGAATATTCAAATATTTTTTGAATATTTTTGTGTTTTAAATTGTTTAAAAACTCATATAGAGTTTTTTCCAAATGGAAATGATTTTCAAATACTTTCTCATCAACAATTAAAATTTTCTTTTTTTCGTTTTCAACAAAAAAAAGAAACCAATATTAAATATTGTATGCAAAGTTTAATATACAGTGATTTTTTCACTTTTTTTTCTTTTCTGCAAGTTTTTCCAATCATAAATATTCAAAAATATAAAAATTATTCTTTTTTAAACATTTTTTCTATCTTTGTTAATCTTTATTCAATAAAAAAAATTGAAAATTTGTATAAAATAGATCAAATCTTTTTATTAAATAATTTTCACAAAACTTTTTGTGAAACAAATATTCAAAAATTTTTCAAATTTTTCCAAAAAAAAGTTGCTTATTTAGAGAAAGATGAATCTCTTGTTTTCTTTAAATTATTTTCTTGTTATTTTGAAAAAATTTTATTTCATTTGTATAAAACTTGTAAATTACAACAAATAAAAATTTATTTTTCTAAAAAATTTTATTTTGTGTCTGTTTTCAATTTCTCGTGTTTTCAAAATTTTTGTATGAAAAATAAATGTTTTAAAAATTCTCTTTTTGAGCCAATACATTTTATTTATAAAAATTATTATGAAAATTTTTTTCTTTTTTATTCTATGATTTATTTGTTTATAGACAATCAAACATTTTTCAAACTTTTCGATATTTATTTTCACAAATATCAAATATTCAACAAATGGTTTTCTCATAATTTAAAAAATAGCCAAATCTCGACGAAAAATTGTGTTTTTAGAAACATTCCTTCGATGGATTTATTGAAAATTTTTTCTTTAAATATTTCAAAAAAACAAAAAAGAACAATACATCTTTTATATTTTCATAAAATGTTTTGGCTCTTCTCAAAAAAAATTTTGTTGAAATCAACAAAACTTCAGAAAAACTATTTGTTTTCTTTTTCTGCTTTTTTTTCGAGTTTTTTCATACAAAAATCTCAAAATGGTATTTTGTATTTACAAAAAAAAGTTCGCAAAAATATTTTTGTTCTGAAAAATAATTTTCATTTCAATTTTCAAGGATATTCTGTTTCTTTTTTCATTTGGAAAAAAAATAGTCAAATTTTTTTTGTTTTTCAAAAAAAGAAAACATCACAAAATATTCAAATTCATTTAAAACAATGTCAACAAATTATAAAAAATTCAATAGGAAAAAAACAATTCTTTTTTATGAAAAAACTTCAAAGAAAAATGAAAATTTGGTGTCAAGAATATAAAAACAATGTCTCTAATTGTCAATTAAACTCTACGTTTGCCGAGTTTTCAGCAAAAAAAACTTTTCATTATTGTGATTCAATGTTATTAAAATATTTATGGAATTGGGCTCGAAAAACACATCCTAATAAAAATAAATTATGGATAAAAAAAAAATATTTTCATTTTCTACATTCAAAGAAATGGTTTTTTGGAAAAAAAGTTGGAAAAGTTTTTGTTTGTTTACCTTTACATTCACAAACAAAAATTGAAAATCTCTTTTCTAGAGAAAAAAAGATATTTTTCTTTTCATAAATTTTGAGAAATAAATATTTCTTTTTGTTGTTTTCTTTTAATAAACAAGAATTTTTTAAGTTTCTTTTATTTTTTTAAATTTTGTTTTATAATAATAAAAGCACACAAATTGTTAAAATTTTTGCTACTAAAGTAGTTTAAGAATCATTTATGGCAGGGAAACCAGTAGAACGTCCGTTTTCAGACATTTTAACAAGTATTCGTTATTGGGTTATTCATAGCATTACAATTCCAGCATTATTTATTGCTGGTTGGCTTTTCGTAAGTACAGGTTTAGCATATGACGTTTTTGGAAGTCCTAGACCTAATGAATATTTTACAGAAGATCGTCAAGATGCTCCATTAATTACAGACCGTTTCAATGCATTAGAACAAGTTAAAAAATTATCACAATAATATTTTATCTTTCGAATTTTGTTTTTTTATTTTGACCACATAATAATTGTCATTCAAATTTCATTGTTCACTATTTATAAGTTTGCAAATCTCTTGTTTAAAAGCATTTAAATTGGCAAATCAAAATAAAATTTGAACTCAATTTGTTTTTACATTTATTAAGTGGTCATAAATTTCATGAAAAAACAAATGAATTTGACTTTATTTTTTGATATTGGATTTCCCCATTTTTTCTTTTGTGATTTTATAGCAAAAAAGAAAAATTTTTAAAAACTCTTTTTTCAAAATTTACTTGTTTCGTCAGAGCCTGCGCTAGGAAAAACAAAAAATATTTTTCCTAAAGGTACAAAAACTTTTAAGCAATCGTTTAAACATTGTGCATGTTTCACTGTTGTTGAAAAGAAAAAAAAAATGAAAGTATTATAACAAATGTCTTTAGATCATAAAACAAAATGAAATCTTTAAATAAAAATCTAAAACTAGATAAAGAAAAATTATGTTCTGCATTTTTTTCTGCCAGTTGCTTTGCTACTAGCGGCAGAAAAAAAATAAGAAGCAAAGCAAAAAGCTAAAGAATTCTCTTTTTTTATGAAATAAAACCAAAGTCTTATTTAGTTTGTTCTGCTTTTAAACAGGCACTAAAGGCGAAATGCAAAACAACCAACTCGTCAAACTTCTTTGCTGAGTTTTGACTGAGTTCGGGTCTCGAAGGTTCGCTATTTTCATAAAAGGTAAGCCGGAAAGTTAGGTCAAAGCTAGACAGACCCTTTCTTCTGTTTTTGTCAGAAGCAAGGACTGTTGCTTCAAGGAAAAAGAGAAATAAAAAAACTCAAAACTTATGCAATCTGAAAAAAAAGAAATCTTAGCTACAGCTGTTGGTCGACGTAAAGAAGCTGTTGCTCAAATTCAACTTATTCGTGGTACAGGTGAAATTTTTATTAATAATAAACCAGCGAATATTTATTTAAATAATAATTCATGTTCTTTAATTGCATTAAAAGGACCGTTTAATGTTTTTCAAAGTTTAGAATTTTTAACAGAATCAAATCAAATTGATACTATTGTTAAAGTAAAAGGTGGAGGCTTAATCGGTCAAGCAGAAGCTATTAAATTAGGCGTAGCACGTGCAATTTGTCAATTAGAAAATTTAAGCACAGAAAATAATACTCTTCTTAAAAAATCTTTCAAAGATAAAGGTTATTTAACAATCGATGCTCGTGTTAAAGAACGTAGAAAATATGGTTTAAAGAAAGCTCGAAAAGCTTCACAATACCATAAACGTTAATTTTTTGAAATTTTCATATTTTTTGTCCAAAGTAAGCGACAAAAGACAAAAGTTTTCAATTTTTTTTGACTTTTTTTCTTTAAAAATTTTTGTCTATTAAATAAATAAAATTTAATAGACAAAAATTTTCATAGATAAAAATCAAAAATGAACAAATATTTTTTCATAAAAAAAGAGAAAAAATCTAAGATGTGCTTAAAATCATGAAAAATATCAATAAAATAAAAAACCGACTTTTCAAGAAAAAAATGTTTATGAACTAAAAAATTTTTTGAATACCAAATTTCTATAAAAATAGAAAACTTTAAAAAAATAAAACTTTTTTCCTTGTTTTGCTCTCGGTTGCTGGCCGAGCAGCTAGCTTCGCAACAGCTGGCTTCGTTCGGCAGGCAGGCTAGCGAAGCAATACTTCTCGCCTTAGGCCAGTATTGCTTCGCTACTGCCGGCTTCCCAGGCTGGGCAAGAACTGGTTACTTGGTAAGAAGCTAAGGGCTGGGTAAGCTGAAGCTCCAGCTTAAAGAAGAAAAAATTTAAGACGATTTGATTTTTAAAACAATAAAAAGTTTTCAAAACTTTAGGTATTTTGTGAATTTAATAGATTACTTTATGAGTTAAGTTTAAAACTTGAAAAATAAAAGTAGTACATAAAACAAATAAAAGTCTATGAAAAATTTCATTCGGAAATTTCAATTATGTATTCAAAAATACGAAAAAAGAAAAATTTTTTTAGAAAAGCAAAAATTCAACAACAACTCAGTAGAAAGTTTAGAAAAAATATTTTTTTATATTATGAATCAAGAAAATTATATTCGTCGTTATTTTATCGTAGGTGAAAGAAGATTTAGTAATTATTGGTGGGCTACAGTTATTTGTATTGGATCGTTTGGATTTTTATTCACAGGTATTTCTAGTTATATTACGAACTCAATGTCTTCGTTATCTCTAGATTCAACAGAAACTCAAAGTCATTTATCATGGTTCTCGTCAATTTTTTCGAATTTAAATTCAAATACGAATATTCATTTTTTCCCTCAAGGTTTATTAATGTGTTTTTATGGAAGTTTAGGATTTTTGTTAAGTCTTTATTGGTGGTTTTTAATTTTTTGGAATGTAGGGGGTGGTTTTAATGAATTTAATAAAAAAGAAAATTTTATTCGAATTTTTCGTTGGGGTTATCCAGGAAAAAATAGAAAAATTGATTTATATTATACATTAAAAGATGTTGAGTCTATTCGTGTTGAAATTCAACAAGGTTTAGATGCTCAACGAACAATTTATTTAAAATTAAAAGGAAATCGAGAAATTCCTATTACAGGTATCGGTCAACCTTTAACGCTTCAAGAAATTGAAAAACAAGCTTCCGAACTTGCGAATTTTTTACAAGTTTCGTTAGAAGGACTTTAATTTATAGAGAACTAAATTTCAGTACCATATTTTAAAACAATAATAAATACAAGTTCATGAACTTGATTTTCAAAAAAATGAGAAAATTTTCATATATTTATTTTTTATATTCACTTTTTCTTTTAAAGCAGCTGTGGTTGATTTTCATGATAGCTGCCTTCTCCTTACTAGCCTGCCAGCCTGCAACCGGAGGCGAGCAGCGTAAAAAATAATGAATGCTCGCAAACAAAGAAAAAGTTCATAGAAAAAAAAACTTTGCTGTGAACAATTATAAACATTAAAAATAAATAAATAGCTTTTGATCAAATGAGTTAAAAAGGACTGATTAAAAAGTGCTTTGCACATTTCTTTTTTTAAAAAGTTTTCTTTTTATTTAAAATTTTTTTTTTCGAATTTTTTATGCCACGTTCTCAAAGAAATGATAATTTTATTGATAAAACGTTTACAGTAATCGCTGATATTTTATTAAAAGTATTACCAACATCTCAACGAGAAAAACAAGCTTTCACTTATTATCGAGATGGTATGTCAGCTCAAGCTGAAGGTGAATATGCAGAAGCGCTTCAAAATTATTTTGAAGCAATGCGTTTAGAAGTAGATGCTTATGATCGTAGTTATATTCTTTATAATATTGGATTAATTCATACAAGTAATGGTGAACATGGTCGAGCTTTAGAATATTATTATCAAGCTTTAGAAAGAAATCCTTCTTTACCAAGTGCTTTAAACAATATTGCTGTTATTTATCACTATAGAGGTGAACAAGCTATTGAAAACGGTCAATCAGAAATTTCTCAAATTTTATTTGAAAAAGCTGCAGATTATTGGAAAGAAGCTATTCGTTTAGCTCCTACAAATTATATTGAAGCTCAAAATTGGTTAAAAATGACTGGTCGTAATACAGGTTTATAATTTTTTTTATTGAATAAAAAATTTTTGTGTATTCTTAAATTTTATTCATTTTTACGGTTGTAGCAATATATTTACAAGTTTTTAGTTTTGTTAAAAATTTTTTAAAATTCAATTTATTGAGTTTTTTGGCTTTTGATATTGACTTCAGCCTGCCCTTAAAAAAAAAGGCAAGGCTCTGCCTTTTTTTTTTAAGGCTTTTTTCCTGCCAACAAGGCTGGATAGGTTACTTCTTGCTTCGCATGCTTTGCAGCAAAAGCAAAAAAACTCAAAAATTTGTAAATAGATAATAGAATTTTTTTGTTATGAAATTAGCAGTTTATGGAAAAGGTGGAATTGGTAAATCAACTACAAGTTGTAATATATCAATTGCATTAGCAAAGCGTGGAAAAAAAGTTCTTCAAATTGGATGTGATCCAAAAAGTGATAGTACTTTTACATTAACTGGATTTTTAATTCCTACTATTATCGATACTCTTCAAGCAAAAGATTATCATTACGAAGATGTTTGGCCTGAAGATGTTATTTACCAAGGATATTCAGGTGTAGATTGTGTCGAAGCAGGAGGCCCTCCAGCAGGAGCTGGTTGTGGTGGATATGTTGTAGGTGAAACTGTAAAACTTTTAAAAGAATTTAATGCTTTTTATGAATATGATATTATTTTATTTGATGTTTTAGGAGATGTAGTTTGTGGTGGTTTTGCAGCTCCTCTTAATTATGCTGATTATTGTATTATTGTAACAGATAATGGATTTGATGCTTTATTTGCTGCAAATCGAATCACTGCTTCAGTTCGTGAAAAAGCTCGTACACATCCTTTACGTTTAGCTGGTTTAATTGGAAATAGAACAAAAAAACGAGATTTAATCGAAAAATATGTTGAAACATGTCCAATGCCTATTTTAGAAGTTTTACCTTTAATTGAAGATATTCGTGTTTCTCGTGTAAAAGGAAAAACTTTATTTGAAATGGCTGAATCAGAGCCAATGCTTCAATTTGTTTGTGATTATTATTTAAATATAGCAGATCAACTTTTAACTCTTCCAGAAGGTGTTATTCCTAGAGAATTAGGTGATCGTGAATTATTTAATTTACTTTCAAATTTTTACTTAAATTCATCAACTTCAACAATTACAAATCAAAAAAACGATATAGATGTTTTTGATTTCGTTTAAAAATTTTTTTTTCTAGAAAAAATAAAAAAAAATTTTTGATTTTTTGCGACATATGTTTCTTTAAAATTTTTGTCCTTTATGTTCATGCTTTTGTATTTTTTATTTTGTTTAGAAATTTTTGTTTATTTGTTGTAAATAAAAAATCTTTCTAAACAAAATATTTCGTTTTTCTAAATTTCATTATTCTTTTTTGTTAAAAACATCACTTTCTTTCGCAAACTAGAAAAAACCAGTGAAAAGTTTTTTTGCGTATTGCAAAAAAAAAACCTACTGAGTAGAAAAAACGAAAAAATCAAAAATCTTAGGGGTTTTGTTTTTGTCTTGATGCAACTCAGGCTAGCACTACGCTTAAGCCAGTATTAGGTCAAGCTAGCATAACCTTGCACAGCTTTTCAAAAGGTGTCCGAAATATTTTATTTTGAGTATTCGTGCAAAATAATGCACAAGAAAAATTTTTTTCTTTAAAATTTTATATGAAAGTTCGTTCTTCTGTAAAAAAAATCTGTACAAAATGTCGTTTAATTCGTCGAAAAGGTACAGTAATGGTTATTTGTACAAATCCTAAACATAAACAACGTCAAGGGTAATTATTATTGCTTTTTATTTTTTCTCTTTTTTCGTTGTTTATTTTTTTCAAATTTTTACTTCAGCCTGTCTAGCCCAGCGAAGCAATGCCAGCGTGCCTTGCCTGCCGGCAGGCAAGGCACGGCAGACTTTTTGTCGGGAGGACAGATTGAACCAAAAAGCTCAAAAAAAAACAGGGGACAGCGAAAAAAGAGAAAAAACTTTATAAAGCTTTAAAAATATTGATTTTTTTATTATTTAATACTATAAATATATTTGAGAAGAAAATTTATGTTTATCTATAAAAAATAATTATTTTAAAGAACATTTTTTGATGTTCTAAGGTAGATTTTTAATAATTCATTTCTTTAAAACTTTTTCGAGAAGCAAAGTTTTATTCAGTAATAAAACTGTTTTTTTAGAAAAAGCTATTCTATTTTATTTATTGTTAGCCTTCAATTTTACGCTCTGCCTGCCAGCCTGCCAGCCTGGCAATATTTCGTAAGCAAAGCAATATTTTGTAAGAGAAGCAATACTTCGTGCCGGCATTGCTTCTCTAGGTAGGCTAAAGCGGGACAGAGTTTTCTGCGTTTTTTAATAAGTTTCGCGAATAATAGGTTTCAAAAAAAATGTGAAATTTCAAGATAAAGAAATGGAAAAATAGAAAGTTTTAAACTTTTTTTTCACAAAATTTATGAATTTTCTTTCGAATAAAAAGAAAGCTTTTGTTTCTTTCTTTACAATTTTTTCTTTAGTGTTTACATTAGGATTAACAAATTTTGCATCTGTAGCACATGCTTATCCTATTTTTGCTCAACAAAACTATGAAAATCCTCGTGAAGCAAACGGTCGTATCGTTTGTGCGAACTGTCACTTAGCACAAAAACCTGTAGAATTAGAAGTTCCACAAGCTGTTTTACCTGATACAGTATTTGAAGCTGTTGTAAAAATTCCTTATGATCAACAAGTAAAACAAGTATTAGGAAATGGGAAAAAAGGTGATTTAAATGTAGGTATGGTATTAATTTTACCTGAAGGTTTTGAATTAGCTCCAGCTGATCGTGTTCCTGAAGAAATTAAGAAAAAAGTTGGGAAATTATTTTACCAACCATACAGCCCAGATAAAAAAAATATTTTAGTAGTAGGTCCTATTCCTGGAAAAAAATACAGTGAGATGGTTGTTCCTATTTTATCTCCAGATCCAGCGAAAAACAAAAACGTATCTTTCTTAAAATATCCTATTTATTTTGGTGGAAATCGTGGCCGTGGACAAGTTTATCCTGATGGTTCGAAATCAAACAATACAGTTTATAATTCATCAGTTACAGGAAAAATTACAAATATTGCACCTTTAGATAAAAAAGGTGGTTTTGAAATTACAATTGAAACAGTAAATGGTGATTCAATTGTTGAAAAAATTCCAGCTGGACCTGAATTAATTGTTTCTCAAGGACAATCAGTTCAACCAGATCAACCATTAACAAATAATCCAAATGTTGGTGGATTTGGACAAAAAGATGTTGAAATTGTTCTTCAAAACCCTGCTCGTATTCAAGGTTTATTACTTTTCTTTGGTGCTGTTTTATTAGCTCAAGTATTATTAGTTCTTAAGAAAAAACAATTTGAAAAAGTTCAATTAGCTGAAATGAATTTCTAAATTTTTGTTTCACGTTTTTTGTTTTCGTTTCATCAATTTCTTACGTTCATGATTTTGCACTTGTCAATCTAGCCGGCATTGCTTCGCTAGCAAGCAGGCAGGCTAGGCAAGCAAAAAGTATTGCTTCGTCGGCATTGCTTCGTTAGCAAGCCGGCCTTCGCTTTTTTCTTCCACATCCTGGGTTTTTCCTTCAACTTCTGCCTGCCCTTTTTTAAAAAACGGCAGGCGGAATTAAAAGAAAAAATATCGAAAAACGAATTTTTATTTAAATGTTATGGAGTGTTCATTTTTTTAAATAGAACACTCCATACATTTTTTTTTAGCAAACAATTTAAAATTTAAAAGAAAAAATTTATCTGTTCTATTTGCGAACAAATTCGTCGGCCAGGCTTTTTCCTAGTACTGCCGTCTTGCCAGCCTAGCTGAGCAGGTAACTGCTTTTTGGTGAAAAAAAGCAAGCATCGCAAAAATAGATTTTATTTTTGTTCGGAACGATTTTTTTTACAATTTCAAAAAAAAATTGATCGTTTGATTTTTCTAGAAAATTTTGCAAAATTTATGTATTCTCATTGAATTAGTAAAATTGTAAATATATTGAAATAGAAAAGAACTTTTTTTCAAATGAAACTCGTTCGACGAACAGTCAGCCGGCCGGCCTGGCAGTAGCGAAGCAATGTTGGTTGCTTCGCTAATGAATTGCAAACTTGTTTTCTTTGAATCCTTCGTTTTCAGAATGCTCTGCAAGAGCAAATTCAAAACTTAAAACAAAGTTGTTTTCTTTTTAAGTTTTTTGATTTTTTATGAAACGTTTATGAAGGAGTTTGAGAAATTTGTATCGTATAAAAAGACTGTCAATATAATTTAATTGACAAATACATAGTTTTGTCAATTTTTTTAGGCAGTTTGACAAGTTTTCAAGAGTAATTCTATTTCTTTATAAAGTATAAAAACTAAATAAAAATTTATTTCTATGTCAGTTACTAAAAAACCAGATTTAACAGATCCTGTATTAAAAGAAAAATTAGCAAAAGGTATGGGTCATAACTATTACGGTGAACCAGCTTGGCCTAATGATTTATTATATATTTTCCCTGTTGTAATTTTAGGTACATTTGCTTGTGTTATTGGATTATCTGTATTAGATCCAGCTGCTATTGGAGAACCAGCAAACCCGTTTGCTACTCCATTAGAAATTTTACCAGAATGGTATTTCTACCCAGTTTTCCAATTATTACGTACAGTACCTAACAAGTTGCTAGGGGTGGCTCTAATGGCAGCTGTTCCATTTTTCTTAGCGTTAGTGCCTTTCATTGAAAACATTAATAAGTTTCAAAACCCTTTCCGCCGTCCTATCGCTACAGCTTTATTTTTAGTTGGTACGTTAGTAGCAGTTTGGCTTGGTATTGGTGCTACGTTACCTATTGAAATCAGCTTAACTTTTGGTTTATTTTAAATAAAATTATTTGCTATGTTATTTTTTAAAATAATATAGCAAATAAAACTTTTTTTATTTCGACTGTAAGTGGAGAAATTCGTTATTTGCTAATTTTGTTCTGAGATACAATGTTTTTAGGAAAAATTATAGAGAGCAAAGTTCTATAGCAGGTTTTTCAAATTTCTTTAAAAAATTTCGAAAAAGTTTTTTGAGTTTTTTTATGAATCCAAAAAAAAGAGGTTAGAAATTTTTCAAAATTTTTGGTATTATGTTAAGTAAATGATAATTTTCAAAAAAAGAATATATTTTTTAGAAAATATATCAATTACAAATTTTTAAAAAACTTGTAAAATCCATTATTCCATAGAATCTTCTATGGGCTCGTCGTCTAGCGGATTAGGACTGGAGCCTTCTAAGCTCCCAACGTAGGTTCGATTCCTACCGGGCTCAATAATTGAGAAATAAGCAATTTTGATAGAGTTCATTTTGATGTTGACTAAACTTTTTAAACAAACGAAAAATAAAAAAAAACAATATTCTAAATTTTTCCTTTAAATTCTTCTTCATGGAACATAAAAGGAATTTGAACAAATTTTTTTTGAGTTTCTACCTAGCCTCGCCCTAGTCGGCCGGTTAGAGCTGGTTGCTTTGCTTACGAAGTAAAGGCTAAGTAAAGGCAAGCTGGAAGTAAATTGTTCTTGGCTCGAGGCAAAAGGAAAAAAATTCTAAATTTTCTTCGTAGAGTTCGTTATTTTGTATTTTTAAATAGCCTAAAAAAATGAAAAAAATTTAAATTGCTTTTTTTTTCAAAAATTTTGTATAATAAAAAATAAGCCTGCTTAGCTCAGTTGGCCAGAGCATCCGTTTCATACGCGGGAAGTCACTAGTTCGAATCTAGTAGCAGGCATAATTTGAAATTTTCAATAAAATAGTCAAAAAAGAAAACTTCTTATGAAATAATATAAATAATCAGTTGAGTAAATAAAGTTTTTCAAAACTTTGGTTGCGCTAGCTTTCATCATTTTTCCTTCTAACTTGGGGAAAAAGTTTGCGCTTCATTTTGAAAGCCAGCACAATTTCTGAAAAAGTTCAGGAAAAATATTTTTCATTTCCAAGAGAAATGTATTCTATTCCATTGAACTTTTTATGGTCAATCTTTTTTATTTAAAGACAATATTTATTATTTCAAACAATGAATGAAAAAATACAAGATTTCTTTTTAAATTGTGAAGAATGTGTTCTTGAAAACCCTCGAAATTTTTATGGTTGTTTTACATTAGGTCCTTTTAAAAACAGTCAAAGTTTAACTGTAGCAAATGCTTTAAGACGTACACTTTTGTCGGAACTTCGCGGTATTGCTATTACCCATTTAGAAATCGACGGAGCTATACACGAGTACACTACTTTAGTAGGAGTTCGTGAATCTGTTTTAGATATTTTATTAAATTTTAAACATATCGTATTAAAAAGTACATCACTCTTCAAAAAGCCTTTGTTCGGCTATTTAAACGTTCGTGGACCTGGCATTGTACGTGCAGCAGATTTAAAACTTCCATCAATAGTTCAATGTGTCGATCCTGATCAATACATTGCAACTTTATCTGAAAATGGTAAACTTGTTTTAAAATTCACTATTTCTGATTTTCAAAATTTTACACAAATTAAAGAAATTTCCGAAAATTTTCAGAGTCCAGAATATAAAGAGAGTGAACATTTAAATTTTGAAATGTTTAAAAATAAAGTGAAAAACCCATCCCGCGGAACGATAAAAACCCTAAAAAACAAAATAACAAATTTAGAACATATTTATTCAAAACAAACAAATGATTTTTTAGAACAAAAAAATTCCAGTCAACAAAAATGGACTGGTGCTTCATCTTTGGTTCATACTTTTCACGATTTTCAGTCAAAGCTTAGTAGAGAAAATAAACCAAATTTTTTTTCTGAAGGTAACCAACTTGCGAATATGACCCGTAGCAAGTTAGCAAACAGATTAGCTAAATTGCAAACGAATAAGCAAGTTATGACGAAGCAACAAAATACATTTGCAGAAACAGTAGCTTTCAAAAAATCGAAAAAAACTTTAAAATCTCTAACAACTCCACAACAAATTACAAAAGAACTACAACCAACTACAAATTCTTTATGGGTAGATCCTTTATTTAATCCGATTTTAAAAGTAAATTATCTTATTGAAACAATTCAACCGATTCAAACAAATATTTTAAATCAACGAATTCGAGTTGAATTATGGACAAATGGAAGTATTCATCCTCGTAAAGCATTTTATGATGCTTTAACTTATTTGAAAACCATGTTTGACAAATTAGAATCGATGAAATATTTAAATTATAAATTTACAAATACATTGTTAGAATCAGAAAAAACAATAACGAAAATATTTAAAACTTTTGAATATGATTTTCGTTTTTACAACTCTTTATCTTTAGAACAACAAAAAAATGATTTAGCTTGTTCTCAAAATCATTTTCTTCCTAAAGAAATTCAACAAATTGAAAAAGATTATTCTCTTGAATTATTCACGAATTCATATAAAAACATTTTAGAAATACCTCTTGAAAAATTCTCTTTCCCTTTGCGTTTAAAAAAAGCTTTCACAAAAAACAACTTTTATGTAATTGGTGATATTTTAAAATACACACCAAGCGAATTAAAAACATTTCCAGGAATTGGAAATGTTTCAATTTCTATTATTCAAAAACATTTTGCAAAAATTGGTTTAAAATTAGAATCAAAAAATAAATAAAAAGAAAACATGTTTTTTTATGATTTTTCATCTTTTTGATGAAAAATCATAAAACCCTAAAAATTTTTGAAAAGTTGAATTCAAAAATTCTTTTTTATAAAATAGAAACAATATTATGCGGGTATAGTTCAGTCGGTAGAACACCTCCTTGCCAAGGAGGATGTCGCGCGTTCGAGTCGCGTTACCCGCTATGCATTAAGTTCAAAATTTATTCTATGAATTCTTTGTTTTTAAGACACTAAAAATTTTTTTGAAATTTGACTTTTTTTCTAAAAAATGTAATAATGAAGAGTAGTTAAACATTAGAAATTTTGTTTTAAAATCGAATGAAAACAATTCTATGAAGAATAAAATTTTTAGTCTAAAAAAATATATTGAAAAAAGTTGCGCTAATAGTATTGATTTTAGCTCTTTTCTTTAAAAAGGCTTTTTCTAAGGTTAGCTCAATTCTGCACTTTTTGGGAAGTTGTGTTGAAAAAAAAATGGAAAAACGCTCTTAGTTCAGTTGGTAGAACGCAGGTTTCCAAAACCTGATGTCGTGGGTTCAAGTCCTACAGGGCGTGAAATAGTATTGAAGAGAGTATTTTTAAAAATACCATTTAAAAATCATGAAATATTCATTTCGTTTTTTTGAGGAACATTGATAATATTTAAAAATAGAAAAAACTTCAAATCTGTTGACAATTTAGTTTATATTTGTTATATAAAATATATAGTATTTATTATAATGAGTTAAATTTATTTAAAGAAAATAAAAAATTTTGAATTTCTCAAATAAAATTATTCAAAATCAGCATTATTTATAAGTAATGCCCCCATCGTCTAGAGGCCTAGGACACCTCCCTTTCACGGAGAAAACGGGGATTCGAATTCCCCTGGGGGTAAATAATTTATTTACATAATAATCAAATATTCAAATGTGAAATTCTTTCTTCTTGGCTTTCTATTTTTTTTTTGAGCTATTTGATTTTCGCTTTTGTTTCAAACGGCCTTCAAAGGAGCAACAGCTTTTTTTTTTGGAAAGCTTTTTGAAGCAAAAAAAAATGTTTAAAACACTATACTAAACTTGGTTTTAATGCAAATATTGAAGAAGTCAAATTTTTCTTGACTTAAAAAAAAACTTTTACTTTAATAAGTAAAAGATTACACTGTTATTTATTAACGTCAATATTTGAAAAATTCTTAAAACGAAAATAGAAAAATTTCGTGAAAAGCAGAAGAGAATCTTTTTTAACTATAAAAAGTTTTCAGTTTATTTAAAACTAGAAATGAAAGTTCAATGTATGATGATTAAAAAATATAAGTCAATAGCTCATAGTCAAATCTGTTTTTGCAATGGTTGTTTTAACAACGAAATTTGTTAATCAACAGCTTTTTGCTAAATAACTTTGTAGGCAGCTTTGTGTTCTTAATAGAAAAAAGAAGGAAACTTTTTTTACGAGAGCAGTCAAAGTTATTAAAAACAAAGTTTTTAGAACAAAAAGTTTATTTTTTATACGTTTTTGTATAGATATAGATACTACTTTTTTAATAAAAAAAAAATAGAAGTATTCATTTTATGAAATTTTCATGAAAAGAGAAATTACTTTTTTAGAAATTTTTGAACGTAAAAATAAGGATTGTCTTTTTTAAAAAAAGCTAAAGTCTATTTAATTAAATAAAAAAACTTTATACATAAAAAATATCAAATTTTTATTGATAGTCTGCCCCCTAGCCCTGCTAGCGAAGCAACCTGCTTGCTTCGCAAGCAGGCTGGTAGCGAAGCAATGCTGGCTTGCAAGAAGTAAAGGCAAAGCAATGCCTGCTGCCAAAAGGTAAAAACTCTAGTGATAGTATTACTTATTTTTGAATTCAGTAATTATTGAATTCAAATAATGAGAGTTCAATAAAAAAATAAGGACAACAGACAATTCATTTGCTTTCATGAAAAAATAAAAAACTTTTTTATCTGCTTTACAGACAATAAAAGTTTTTCACATGTCAGTTAAAAAATTTTCGTATATTTATGAATACAAATTCATTTTATTAGAGTATGAGCTAAAAAAATGAAATAGAAACTCAAAAATTTGTAAAGTGAAAATTTAAGCTTAAAGTTTAAAGATAATTCTAATTGTACAAATTCAAAAAAAAATTTCAAAAAATAGAATTTTCAAAAAATTCTTTTAAAAATTTCAAAAAAATACTAAAATAGAATAAATTAAAATGTTAATAACATAATACAATTAAAAAAGTATCTAGAACAGATTTTTAAACGAAAATAGTTTTAAACGATAGATTTAATCTAAAATAGTTTTAAACTATTTTTAGTTTATAAAGGATTCAAAAAAAAAATTTTTGATTTAGAATAAAAAATGTTTTTCGTAATTTTCAATGAAAATATTGTTTTCTCTCTCTAGAAAAAATGTGAAATTTTCTTTATTTTAAAAAATCTTATGAAAATTTATTTATTTTAGTAGATAAAATATGAAATAATAAATTTTTCAACTTAATAACTTCTAATGCATACTTAAAAAAGCTGTGCAGCCTTATTTAAAAAACCAGCCTAACCTTGATGCCTGTTCTGTTTACTATCTATCAATTTATAATGAATAAATTGACAAATGCCGAAAACAGGATATGTGGAAGTGCAAAAAATAAAAAGGTTAAAAAATCAAAACAGATGTTAAGTCTGACTTCGGTGTTTCCTAACTTACCAAGCTATAAACTTAGCTTGAAATGTTCGTTTGGCAAAATTGAAATAAAGTCTTTAAGCTGCAAAAGATAAACAAGGACGTAGTCTTTGAGTTTTTCAAATATATTTTGAAAATTTTTTTACACATTTTTATACATAGATTTTTATTTATGATAAAAATCAATAAAATTCCTTTTTTTAGGAAACTTTGAATCTTTATATGTTCAAATATTTGTTCTAAAATTTAGCAAATAAAAAACGAATAAAAGGGGTTTTCTTAAAAAGTTTTTTTGTTTACAGAAAAAAAATTCTTTTATGAAAAAAAGTGTTTTTTCTATAGTCATTTTCTTATTATGTTTATTTCTTTCATTTTCAAGAAAAAAATATATAAAAAATATTTTCTTTTCATTTTTAAAAAAAATTTGTAACAAAAAGTTATTGTATCAGTAAAAAAATATATAAAAATTTTTCATTTTTATGTTATCACGTTTAAAATTGCAAAAGCAAAGTTCGCTTTGCAAATATTGAGCAAATTAGGAGTAAAAAAAACTATGGCAACAAAGTTGTTTCCTAAATTTAGCCAAGGTTTAGCACAAGACCCAACTACTCGACGTATTTGGTTTGGTCTTGCTGTAGCACATGACTTTGAAAGTCATGATGGTATGACAGAAGAAAATCTTTATCAAAAGATTTTTGCTTCTCATTTTGGACAATTAGCTATTATCTTTCTATGGACATCTGGAAATTTATTCCATGTAGCATGGCAAGGAAATTTTGAACAATGGGGTGCAGATCCGATTCATGTTCGACCAATTGCTCATGCAATTTGGGATCCACATTTTGGTCAGCCTGCTGTTGAAGCGTTTACTCGAGGCGGAGCTTCTGGTCCTGTAAATATTTCAACATCTGGAGTTTATCAATGGTGGTACACAATTGGTATGAGAACTAACCAAGATTTATATATTGGTTCTGTTTTCTTAGCTTTTGTTTCTGCAATTTTCTTATTTGCAAGTTGGTTACACGTACAACCAAGTTTCTCACCATCTTTATCATGGTTTAAAGATGCTGAATCTCGTTTAAACCACCATTTATCAGGTTTATTCGGTGTGAGTTCTTTAGCTTGGACAGGTCACTTAGTACACGTAGCTATTCCTGAATCTCGTGGAAAACACGTGGGCTGGGATAATTTCTTAACACAATTACCGCACCCACAAGGATTAACGCCATTCTGGACAGGAAATTGGGCTGCTTATGCACAAAACCCTGACTCAGCTACTCATGTATTTGGGACTTCAAACGGTGCAGGTGAAGCTATTTTAACTTTCTTAGGTGGTTTCCATCCACAAACTCAAAGTCTTTGGTTAACAGATATGGCTCACCACCACTTAGCAATTGCTGTTATTTTTATTATCGCTGGACACATGTACCGTACAAACTTTGGTATTGGTCATAGAATGTCTGCTATTTTAGATGCACACGTTGCTCCGAGTGGTCGCTTAGGTGCAGGTCACAAAGGATTATTCGATACTGTAAATAATTCTTTACATTTCCAATTAGGTTTAGCTTTAGCTTCTGTTGGAACTATTTGTTCTTTAGTAGCACAACACATGTATTCTTTACCACCATATGCTTTCTTAGCAAATGATTTCACAACACAAGCTGCTTTATATACACATCACCAATATATTGCAGGATTTATTATGTGTGGTGCTTTTGCTCACGGTGCTATCTTCTGGATTCGTGATTATGATCCAGAACAAAACAAAGGAAATGTTCTTGCAAGAATGTTAGATCATAAAGAAGCATTAATTTCTCACTTAAGTTGGGTTTCTTTATTCTTAGGTTTCCACACTTTAGGTCTTTATGTTCATAACGATGTTATGCAAGCATTTGGAACTCCTGAAAAACAAATCTTAATCGAACCTGTTTTCGCACAATGGATTCAAGCAGCACATGGAAAAGCTTTTTATGGTTTTGATTTATTATTGTCTTCTTCTTCAAGCTCTGCTTCATCAGCAAGTCAAACTTTATGGCTTCCTGGTTGGTTAGATGCAATTAACAACAACCAAAACTCGTTATTCTTAACAATCGGCCCTGGTGATTTCTTAGTTCACCATGCTATTGCTTTAGGACTACACACTACAACATTAATTCTTGTGAAAGGTGCTTTAGACGCACGTGGATCAAAATTAATGCCAGATAAAAAAGACTTTGGTTACAGTTTCCCTTGTGATGGTCCAGGTCGTGGAGGAACATGTGATATTTCAGCTTGGGATGCTTTCTACTTAGCTGTATTCTGGATGTTAAATACTATTGGTTGGGTAACTTTTTATTGGCACTGGAAACATTTAACTTTATGGCAAGGAAACGTTTCACAATTTGATGAATCTTCAACATATTTAATGGGTTGGTTACGTGATTATTTATGGTTAAATTCATCACAATTAATCAATGGTTATAATCCATTTGGTATGAATAGTTTATCGGTGTGGGCTTGGATCTTTTTATTTGGTCACTTAGTATACGCAACTGGTTTTATGTTCTTAATTTCTTGGAGAGGATATTGGCAAGAACTTATTGAAACTTTAGTTTGGGCTCATGAAAAAACACCTTTAGCGAATTTAGTTTATTGGAAAGATAAACCAGTAGCTTTATCAATCGTACAAGCTCGTCTTGTAGGATTAACACACTTCTCTGTTGGTTATGTGTTTACATATGCTGCATTCTTAATTGCTTCTACTTCAGGTAAGTTTGGATAAATTTTTCATTTTTTCTTTTTTTCAAGAAAAGTTGGAATATCTTTTATAAAAAAATTTTTCTATTTATAAAAGATATTCCAACTTTTTTCATGAATTTCAAAAATTCTAAAAAATTTTCAAACACATTTCTAATCCTATTGTTTTTAGCAATTTGTTTAGTTCTCAAACTTATGTGTAAATTTGTTCAAAACAGTTTTGATAAACTTATTGATTGCCAAACCAAAAATCAATATCTCAAGAGTTTTTATGAAAAAACAATACTATGTTATATTTAATACTTTTATTTACAAAGTAGCTTTTTTAAATTTCTCTCTTAAAAAACTTATGAACATCAATTAAAAAATAACAGATAAAACCAGTTCATTATTTAGCAGTATTTAGCTGTTAAATCTAATGTTTTTTTCTTCTGCTTCGGCCCTTATTTAGTGAGCCTAGCCTTAGCTGGCCAGCATTGCTTCGCCTGCCAGCATTGCCAGCCTGCCAGCCTGGCAGGCTAGCAGGCTGGACCGGTAGCGAAGCAACAGGCAAGTAGCGAAGTAAACAGGCTAGAAGTAACCAGTTCTAACTATGCAGTTCACTTTTTGGCTTTTGGTTTTTTCGTTTTTTCCCAAAACCTAAAAAGCGAAAAGGTAAAAACTCAATAAATAAAAGTTCTGCCTTTTTAAAAAAGTCAGGCCGAGGCAACAGCTAAAATTTTTATAGAAAACATATTCTAAATTTTGTGTTGTTTTCTAGTTATTCTTTAAAAATCGCAAATCAAAAAATTTTAAAGTGAAAGTTTAATAAAGAATAAAAATATTATGAATTTTTAAATAAAAAACTGTTTACAACAGTTGTATCTACAACAAAGTTTGTCTACCTTACCCGTCAAGCACAATTTTCTTCTTGTTTTTTTTGAGTTTTACTGCCAGAATTCTTCATTTTTTAATTCAGTAATTCCTCAATAAAAAAAAAACTGAAAACTAAAAGAAAACTGCTGCGCTTACTTTTGCTTTGCTAAAGGCTGAGCTCAATAAAAAAAAAGAAAACCCAATAGGTAACAGCTCGAACAGGGTTGGGTGTTTGTTTTCGAAGGTAGGTTAGACAGGGTTTCTAAAAAAAGCTGGTTGTTTGTGAACGTTATTTAAAAAGTAAACTGGCACTCAAAGCTAGCTTCATAGTGACAAAACTGAAAAAAATTTTTACTAGCTAATTTTTTAGTGTTTAAATTCTGATTAAAAAAAACAATTTTAGTCAAAATTTTTCTTCTTCATATAGAAAATATATGAATATAAACAAAATCTTCTAAAATATTCTACTTGGGGAAATTTCATAACATTTAACGATTAAAAAACTGAAAGGATTATTTCATTATTTCATTTAGTAAAATATATGTTGAAGATAAAAAATGAAAATGAAATAAAAGAAACATAGAAATCAACAATTTGAAATTTATTTTTTCAAGAATTTATTAAAAATAAATTCTTAAAAAAATTGAGTTTCAATTTATAACTTTCAGTAAAGTTTTTTCTATTCATTCAATGAACATTTTAGAAATTGAAAATTTTTTTGGAAATTCTTCTTTTTTTTTCCTATTTATTTCAATGATTTTATATTGGATTCAACTCATTTTTCATCTTAAATTTTTCAATTTTGGAAGATTAAGCATGATTTGTGCAAATTTTTCTCTTTTAACTTTATTAATTTTACGTTGGAAAGAATCTGGCCATTTTCCATTAAGTAATTTGTATGAATCACTTATGTTTTTGTCTTGGAGTTTTTCAACTTTTCATTTAATTTTAGAAAATGTTGAATTTCATCAACAATATAAATCATCTTTATTTGCAGCTGCAAATCAATCTGGAAACTTTTCGCGCTTGTTTAGCGAAGCTAAACAATCACTTAGTCAGCCAAAAATCAGCTGGTTGACTGGTTTAACGTCTCCTCCTGCTTTATTTACTAATGCTTTTGCTACATTTAGTTTACCAAGTGAAATGCAACATTCTTCGGCTTTAGTGCCGGCATTACAATCAAATTGGCTAATGATGCACGTTACAGTAATGATTTTAAGTTATTCTGCATTAATTTGTGGTTCACTTCTTTCTATTGGTTTTTTAATTTTCTCACGCAATTTAGATATGGATTTTTTATCAAAAAAAGATCAATCTTTTGAAAAATTGAGAAATTCTCCGGCAAATATGTTTCAACAAGATGAATTTTTAGCTTCTTCTGTTGGGAATACTATTTCATTAAAAAATTCTTTGTCTACAAAAGATATTTTCCTTGATGAAATTCAAACGTCTAAAAATCAAAACCAAATGAAAGTAGAATCACAATCTACAACTGGAATTTCAACAAAACAAAAATTTGCAGAAAAATTAGATAATTTAAGCTATCGTATTTTAGGAATTGGGTTTCCATTATTAACTATTGGAATTTTATCAGGTGCAGTATGGGCAAACGAAGCTTGGGGTTCATATTGGAGTTGGGATCCAAAGGAAACATGGGCATTAGCAACTTGGTTTGTTTTTGCTATTTATCTTCATACGCGATTAACAAAAGGCTGGAGTGGAAAAAAGCCAGCAATAATTGCTTCATTAGGTTTTGTTACTGTTTGGATTTGTTTTCTTGGAGTAAATTTATTAGGAGAAGGTCTTCATAGTTATGGTTTTTTCAAATAAACGAAAATCTTTTTTTTTAAAGAGCTTTTTTGAGCAAAGCAAGCCTAGCTTTTGGTAACGTTAGCTTTACTTTAGCCTTGCTTTTTTTCAAAAATGGCAGGGTTTTGTTTTTATTTCTTTTTTGAGTTTTTTTGGCTTTTCATTTTTCGTGCTTGCTTCTGCTAGAGGCAGGGTACTGTAGACAACAAGCCAAAAACTCAAAACTCAAAATCAAAAGGCTCAAAAAAAAAGCATCCTTTTTTGCTAGCAAAAAAGGCAGCTTCGCTGCCAAAAAGGAAAACAAGCGCTCCCCTATATTTTGAAAAATTGTGTTTAAAAAGTATGGAATGCACCACACAATTGTTTAAGGATTTTGTCTTAAAAAGGCTGGGTAAAAACTTAAAGGCAAAATGCGAAAAAGTTTTATTTTCAGTTTCGTCTTTTACTATTCACATTATAAACTTGAGAAGCTCTTTTTGTTTTTTTGATAAATAAATTTTCAGTAAGCAAAGTAAATTATTTTTAAATAAAAAAAAGCTGTTTTAAAATAAAAAATGTTTTAATAAAAAGTTGACTAAAAATAATGTTCAGATATAGATAGTAGAGACTGTTTAATAGATAAAATTACTAAATAATAAAACATTTTTCACTTGTTATTTTAATGAGTTTTATGGAATAACAAAGAAAAATATCATAAAATTTGTCTTGTTAGAAACAAGACATATAAAAAATAGAATTTTCAAATTATTCTTCTAAAGAATTTTAAATAAATTTATTGTTTTCCAATTTTGGTTCTTTTTAAAAGAAATTTGTTAAAAATTTCAAAAATTCATTCATTGATAACAAACAATTTATTTAAAATTGTTTTTTATTTGTTTTTAATAATTTTTCTGAAATTTTTAATAAAAAAAACATAAGAGGTTAATATTTTTAAAAAATATTTAATGTTTTTAATACATATTTTTTTTTATATGTTGAATTTTTGGATTTTAGAAGATAAATATTAAAAAAAAAAAGAAAATTTCTTTTAAATATTTTTGAAATCTAAAATTTTTTTATAGAATATCAATAAAAAAATGAATTATATATATAATCTTTGAAAAAATTTTTTGTTCTATTTTCATTTTTTGAAATATTTTAAAAATTCATGAAAATGTAAATTCTATAATTTAAGCCTCTTTTTGAAATTTGACTCTTGCAAAGCAAGAATTTTAAAAATTTTATGACATCAGTTCTTCAAATTGCATTATTAGCATTAATTGCTGTTTCTTTTGCTTTAGTAGTAGGTGTACCTGTTGTTTTTGCTACACCAAACGGTTGGTCAGAAAACAAAGGTATTGTTTTTTCTGGTTTAAGTTTATGGCTTGTGTTAGTTTTTGCAGTAGGTATTTTTAACTCATTTGTTATTTAAGAAAAAAGAAGGAAATCTTTTGTACAAAAGATTTCCTTCTTTTTTCTCTATTTTTTCTATTTAAAATTCTTTATTCGTTTTTTAAATTCACGAAAAAAATACTTTAATAGAATTAAGCAATAATTATTTATTTAGAATAATTTTAATGCTAATATACTTAAATAATTTCAATTTTTTGTAGACAGAATTTTCATTTATAACATCCTAGAAAGGTTCAGAATTTACTGATTTTTCTTTTGTATCGATACAACATAAAATAGTATAAATTAAATAATTATTTATCGAATAAGATATTTAATAAATAAAAATTGACTATTTTCATTTGTTATTAACGCAAATGTTTTTTAAAACGAATAAAAAACATTTATTTTCAAACAATTTTATAAATCAAAATTTTTGATTTATAAAATTTTGTTTGATATTTTTATTTTTACCATTTTATTTTTATAAAAGACAACTAAATAGAATTATTTGTTAGTTGGATAGCTGTAAGGTAAGTACTTAGAGCTATCCAAAAACGGGCTGCAAAAAGTTTTTTTTAGTTAAATAAATATTTAAATTCATTAGAATGAAAAATATTTTACAAAATAGTATATATTCTAAATATATACAATAAAAAGATGGTAAAAAATATTGATTTTTAATTTCTTTTTGTTTATTTCAATTTTTGAAAAAGCTTTTAATAAAACTCTTTACAAAATATTATTTATTTTCAAATTTTGTAAATTGTTTAATATTTAACGACGATGAATAAAGTAAATAAAAAATAAACATAAAGAAAAATATTTTGTTTTCAAAAACTTAATTCTCTTTTTACTTAGAAAATTCTCATTTTTTTTTTAAATTGAACTTTTAGCTGGTGCTTCAGCTTGTACAGCCCGGCTCTTTTTTAAAAGGCCCTTTTTTTAAAAGGCCGGGCTAGGCTTATTTTTTATGGAGCCTTTTGGTAGCGAAGCAATGCCGGCTTTTGGCAAGCTGCGAATTGCTTCGCTACTAAAAGGTAAAACGCTCCGCTGCCAAAAGGCTCAATAAAAAAAATAAAGGCAACAATTGAAAGGAAAAAACAAAATGAGAATTTTTCAAATAACTGAGTTTGAGAAAACAATATTTAAAAATTTTTCTTAAAAAAATTTATGGAAGTTAATATCTTTGGATTAACAGCAACAGCATTATTTATTATCATTCCTACTTCATTTCTTTTAATTTTATATGTAAAAACTGCTTCAAATGAATCAGCTTAATTTTTTTCTTTTTTAAAAGAATAAAAAAAACGATTTTTATTCATAAATTAATTTATAAAAAATGTTTCACTTTTTTGATGAGTTTTTTTATCATCAAAAAAGTGAAACATTTTTTAAAAAATAGAAATAAATTTCGAAATGAACTTGTTAAAAACTCATGAAAATAATAAATTTTTCTTTTTCTACTTAAAAAAGTTGATTTTGTTAAAGTTTCATTATAAAATAGCTTTTGAACAAACAAGAAGTTTTATGAATATATTTTCAATATTTTTTAAGTATTGTTTTTATTTGGGGCATGTAGCTCAGTGGACTAGAGCATGTGGCTACGAACCACAGAGTCGGGGGTTCGAATCCCTCCTTGCTCAAAAAATGCATTTATTTATGAGTTCTAAAAGCTCACAAAAATAAATGACTAAAAAACGAGTTCTTTTTAAAACAAAAAAATTCCATATTATGAAAGAATAAAAAAAATTTTTTATAAACTTTTCAGGTTTAAACTTTTGTTTTTGCATTAAAGTCTAGTGAATAAATATCCATCAATAAAATAATATTATTAAGATAAATAAAAATAAAAAATAAGAAGCTTTTTATCTTTTTGCTTCGCTTACGAAGTAACTTGCTTCTCAGAGCTGTTGTTCTTATTTGTTGAGCTTTAGTATTTTTTTATTGAGTAATTACTCAATTAAAAAATACTAAAGCTGGGCAAGTTACTTCGTTAGCGAAGCGATGCTGGTTACTTAGTAAAAGAAGGCCAGGAAGTTACGAAGGCAGCGCCGGTTAAGGGCCGAGCAAGCTGAGACAACCGCTAACAGATTTTGATTTTTTATTTTTATTTGATGAAGTTGTTTTTTTAGTCACTATTTTCTATGAGTAAAATATTTTTAAGTTTTTTTCAACTTAAAAATCAAAACTTTTTTTTAAAGTTGCAAATATTTTATTTTTACTCTAAAATATGTATTATATTTAGGCCCATAACTCAGTTGGTAGAGTGATTGCCTTACAAGCAATAGGTCATCGGTTCAAGTCCGGTTGGGCCTATCAACTAAATTCGTCGAATAGTTTTGGTTTAGGTGAGTAACATCTTTATCTATTTCCGAATTTTCATTTCTCTTTTTTGAAATAAAAGAAAAAAAGTCAAAATAGTTTTGAATATTGTCTATTTAAAACCAATTTTATAAATTTTTGAAAATTTTTTTGTTCAATAAAAGTTTCAAACTTTCAAAATTTATGGTAAACTTTAATTACTTGGAAAATTGGCTTATACAGAAAAATACAAAATTCTTACAATTTTTATGGCACGCGCAAAATTTGAACGTAAAAAACCACACGTAAATATTGGTACTATTGGTCACGTAGACCATGGAAAAACAACTTTAACAGCAGCAATTACTATGGCTTTAGCTGCTCAAGGTGGGGCAACAGGAAAAAAATATGATGAAATCGATTCTTCTCCAGAAGAAAAAGCTCGTGGTATTACGATTAATACTGCACACGTAGAATACGAAACTGAAAATCGTCACTATGCACACGTAGATTGTCCAGGTCACGCTGACTATGTTAAAAACATGATTACAGGTGCTGCACAAATGGATGGTGCTATTTTAGTAGTATCAGGTGCAGATGGTCCAATGCCTCAAACAAAAGAACACATCTTATTAGCAAAACAAGTAGGTGTACCAAACATGGTTGTATTCTTAAATAAAGAAGACCAAGTTGATGATGCTGAATTATTAGAATTAGTTGAATTAGAAGTTCGTGAAACATTAGATAAATATGAATTTCCAGGAGATGAAATTCCAGTAGTAAGCGGATCAGCTTTATTAGCTTTAGAAGCTCTAGTTGAAAACCCTTCAGTTAAACGTGGTGAAAATAAATGGGTAGACAAAATCTATGATTTAATGGATCAAGTAGATAAATACATTCCAACACCAGATCGTGAAACAGAAAAACCTTTCTTATTAGCAGTTGAAGATGTTTTATCTATTACAGGTCGTGGAACTGTAGCAACAGGACGTGTTGAAAGAGGAACTTTAAAAGTAGGTGAAAACGTTGAACTTGTTGGATTAAAAGATACAAAATCTACAGTTGTTACAGGTCTTGAAATGTTCAAAAAAACATTAGATGAAACAATGGCTGGTGATAATGTTGGTGTACTTTTACGTGGTATTCAAAAAAAAGATGTAGAGCGTGGAATGGTTTTAGCTAAACCAGGTTCAATTACTCCACATACAAAATTTGAAGCACAAGTTTATGTTTTAACAAAAGAAGAAGGTGGTCGTCATTCACCTTTTTTAGTTGGATATCAACCACAATTCTTTATTCGTACTACTGATGTAACTGGAAAAATCGTAAGTTTTAGTCATATTCAAATGAAAAACCCTTCTTCAGTAGCTGAAGAACATTCAAATAAAATGGCTATGCCTGGAGACCGTATTGAAGTAACAGTTCAATTAATTTATCCAGTAGCTGTTGAAAAAGGAATGCGTTTTGCTATTCGTGAAGGTGGTCGTACGGTAGGTGCTGGTGTTGTTACAAATATTTTAGAATAATTTTGGTTATTGTAAAAACTTGATTATGAGAAAAAACCACATTTTTTTGAACTCAAGTTTTTTGTTTATGCCTAAATAACTTTTGTTTACAATATTGTTTGATCTGTGTAAAAATACACAGATCAAACATTTTTTAATAAAAGAACATTTTTTATTAGAAGCAAAAAAAAACTTTTGTTTATTTTTTTTTTAAAGCAGTTTGCTTAGTTGGAAAGTCTGTAAGTGAAAAATAAAAAGAAAAATAAGGTATTGCTTTTTTTCAAAAAAATAAATATAATATTTATAAATTTGAAGAGTTCAAAAAAAGAAAAAATTTTTTGTTTTTGAATCAATAGTCAATTTGGTGAACAAACATGAAAAGCCAAAAGAGAAAAAATCAAAACAAAAATTGCCCAATCTAGTCTAAAAATTTTGAC
Source organism: Coelastrella sp. MACC-549 (assembly GCA_018290735.1). Lineage (NCBI taxonomy): Eukaryota > Viridiplantae > Chlorophyta > Chlorophyceae > Sphaeropleales > Scenedesmaceae > Coelastrella > Coelastrella sp. MACC-549. Next base: position 147,546 of record CM031383.1, on the reverse strand, counting down.
AAAAACTTTGTATACAAAAACTCTTTGAAAAATATTAAAAAAGCAAGATTTTTGAAAAATTTAAAAATGAAAAAACTTTATAAAATATAAAGAAAAAACGGGATGTAGCGCAGTTTGGTAGCGCATATGCTTTGGGAGCATAGGGTCGCAGGTTCGAATCCTGTCATCCCGATAAAAAACGAAAAAAGGTTTTTGCTTATAGCAAAAAAATGACTTCGTCAAAAAATTTTTAAAGTAAGCGTTAGAAAAACTCTTGAATTTTGCTAAAGTCAATTTTCTTGAAACAAAAAATTTCAAAATTTTATTTGTCTTATGAAATTTTATTATTTTCGCAGTAGTTTTATTAGCTAAGCAGTTTTTTTTTGAATACTGATTTGCATTCTTTGTTTAAATAATGCCTCAGCTTTTAGCTGCTCACTATCGATTGTAAGACTAGCAGGTACGAAAAGTGCGACAGCGCTAAGCTTCGTACTCGAGTGTAAGGGCTCACTTTTCTAATGCTATTTGCAAATAAGTTTGCAAACAACTTTGCCCCTAGCCGGCCGGCTAGGGTTAGTTACTTCTTGCCTGCCTTTACTTCCAAGTGAAGCTATGCTGGCCAGCTAGGGCTAGGGTTGCTTCGCAAGCGAAGTGCTGAACTTGTACAAAGTCTTCAGCATAAGTGAAGCTCTAGCAAAGCACTAGAAAAGCAGCTTGACAAGTTGCCAAGTTATTCATGAAACAATCGATTTGTCTTTGGCTAAGTAGAAGCTTGCGACTTGCTGATTTTATTCGTAAATCAAGACATGTCGCTAAGTTTTCAAGGAAACTGCTGTAAAACAAAGTAAGTTAAAATGTCTATATTTAGTTCTTTTTAAAAAAAATGAGCGATTCTTTAAACACTAAAAACGTAGGAAAAATTTCACAAATTATTGGGCCTGTATTAGATATTGCTTTCGGTCAAGGGCAAGTTCCTAATATTTACAATGCTTTAACAATCAAAGCAAAAAATGCTGCTGGTTTAGAAATGAGTGTTACTTGTGAAGTTCAACAGCTTTTAGGAGATAGTTGTGTACGTGCAGTAGCAATGAATCCAACAGATGGATTAATGCGTGGTATGGAAGTTTTAGATACAGGAAAACCATTAAACGTACCTGTAGGAAAAGCTACTTTAGGACGTATTTTTAACGTTTTAGGAGAACCAGTAGATAATTTAGGTCCAGTAAAAAATGAAGAAAGTCTTCCAATTCACCGTACAGCACCTGCTTTCGTTGATTTAGATACGCGTCTTTCTATTTTTGAAACAGGTATTAAAGTTGTAGACTTATTAGCTCCTTATCGTCGTGGTGGTAAAATTGGTTTATTTGGTGGTGCTGGTGTAGGTAAAACTGTATTAATTATGGAATTAATTAATAATATTGCAAAAGCACACGGTGGGGTTTCTGTTTTTGCTGGTGTAGGTGAACGTACTCGTGAAGGAAATGACTTATATACTGAAATGAAAGAATCAGGAGTTATTGTTGAAAAAAATTTAGCAGATTCTAAAGTTGCTTTAGTTTATGGACAAATGAACGAACCACCAGGAGCACGTATGCGTGTAGCTTTAACAGCTTTAACTATGGCTGAATATTTTAGAGATATTAACAAACAAGACGTATTATTCTTTATTGATAATATTTTCCGATTTGTACAAGCTGGTGCTGAAGTTTCAGCTTTATTAGGTCGTATGCCTTCAGCTGTAGGATACCAACCAACATTAGCTACAGAAATGGGTGCTTTACAAGAACGTATTACATCAACAAAAGATGGTTCAATTACATCTATTCAAGCTGTTTATGTTCCTGCAGATGACCTTACTGACCCTGCTCCTGCTACTACTTTTGCTCACTTAGATGCTACAACAGTATTATCTCGTGGATTAGCTTCAAAAGGTATTTATCCGGCAGTAGACCCATTAGATTCTACTTCTACAATGTTACAGCCATGGATTTTAGGTGATAAACACTATAGTTGTGCTCAAAGCGTGAAAAAAACATTACAACGTTATAAAGAACTTCAAGACATTATTGCTATTTTAGGTTTAGATGAACTTTCTGAAGAAGATAGACTTGTAGTTGCTCGTGCTCGTAAAATCGAACGTTTCTTATCACAACCATTCTTCGTAGCTGAAGTATTTACAGGATCTCCTGGAAAATATGTAAGTTTAGCTGAAACTATTGAAGGATTTAACAAAATTTTATCTGGTGAATTAGATGATTTACCAGAACAAGCTTTCTATCTTGTAGGTAATATTAATGAAGCTTTAACTAAAGCTGCTTCAATGAAATAATTTTTGGAAAAATTTTTCCTTTACAATGAACGCTCTCTTGAAAAAACAATAGACGATTGTAAAGTAATAAGTTATTCGTGTATCATTATTTTTTAACAGTTAAGGCTTTTAGCTTTTTCAAACAATTTTTGCTTATAATTTTGTTAAGAATAGAATATACTATTATTACAAAATTGTAAGCAAAAAATTTTTTTGATTTTTTCTTTTTGGATTAAAAGTTTAAAAAACTCAAAAAAAAAAGTCGATACTTAATTTACTAGTATTTAAGACTTAAATATTCTATTTATTAGTAATTAGTTATTAATAAAAATCAAACTCGAAAAATTTCTCCTTGGACTTTAATTTAAAGCATATAAAGTATATATATGCTAACTTGTGATTTTTGAGTATTTTATGGTTTCTATTTTTATTTTGTTGTTAAAAAGATTTTTCAACAGTTCTTTTTAAACAACTTAAAACAATGATTTTTTACATAAAGAAATACATATTAAACACAAGCAAAAAAATAGACTTTAATAAAATTTATTTTTTTTTATGAACAATCAATCTTTTGATGATTTTTCTTTAATTAATTCAAATTCATCAAATAATACAAATAATACTCAAAGTCAAAATCTAGAAATGACAAATGGTGTACCATTAGTTTCTTCAAATTTAAAACAAGGAATCCAGAAAAAACAAAATGGAATTGGAAATGGAAATATGACTTCACGTAAAACTTCTTCAAATTTTGCAAAATCAACGTTCGCAAAAGGAGGCAATAATGCTCGACGCAAAGTTTTATCTGTATCTCAAATTTTAGCACGTGTTCATCAAAAAAAACAACGTAAATTAGAACAAAAAAAACGTAAAAAACCATTTAAACCAATTATTCCACCTAAGTCTTTTATTCTTCTTTTTAAAGATAAACCAGAAAAATATATTTATAATCGACGTATTATCGATTATAAACATTGTGGGTTGCTTCAACGTTATATTGGTTTAGGAGGAAAAATTTTACCTCGTAGACAAACAAAATTAACAGCAAAACAACAACGTTATGTTGCAAAAACAATTAAAAGTGCTCGAATTATGGGCTTATTACCTTTTGTAACAAAAGAAAGAAGTTTTTTTAGATAATTTTTTTCATTTGAATATTTTCTTCAGCCTGCCCTTAAAAAAAAAAAGGGCAAGGCTTTTGATTTTTTAGAAAAAGTAAATAGTCAGTTTTTGGACGTAAAATTTAGCATCAATAAATTGATGTTTATATACGAACTGCACAACAGTTAGAAGTTTAAATTTCAAAAATTTTATCAACTGTTTCTATGCTTTTCTTTTATTCACCACTTTTTAGCTTCAGGCTTAATAAACTTTATCTTTAGAAACTTTATATTTAAGCAGCTAGCTTTGCACAAAAAATTGTGCAGAGCTAGTGGTCGTTTTTACTGCAAATACAGGCTACATCTTCAGCCTAAACCTAGGTTTAAACTCTAGTCTGGGGAAAAATTTTGGCTTGAATAAAGAAAGTGGCAAGCCTAGCAGCTTTTTAGAAGTTGTGCAAGGTTGTGTTAACAGTTCTGACTAGGTTTTCCGCACCCAGGTTCAGCCGCAGCTCTTCCCGAAAACAGGGAAAACAAGTATAAATGGAAGACTAAAGTCAAAGAATAGTTCTTGAACTGAGTAAGTTAAAGCTTATAATTACAATTAAAAAAATGAAAAATTTTTCATTTTTTATTTCTTCGTTTAATGGTATTATAAAAAATAATCTTTTTTTCTTTTATGAGTAAAGTTTACGATTGGTTTGAAGAACGTTTAGAAATTCAATCTATTGCTGATGATATTACAAGTAAATATGTACCGCCTCATGTTAATATTTTCTATTGTCTTGGTGGTATTACATTTACTTGTTTCTTAGTTCAAGTAGCAACTGGTTTTGCTATGACTTTCTATTACCGTCCTACTGTTGCTGAAGCATTTGCTTCAGTTCAATATATTATGACAGAAGTAAATTTTGGTTGGTTAATTCGTTCAATTCACCGTTGGTCTGCTAGTATGATGGTTCTAATGATGATTTTACACGTTTTCCGTGTATATTTAACAGGTGGTTTTAAAAAACCAAGAGAATCTACATGGATTAGTGGTGTTATTATGGCTGTTTGTACAGTATCTTTCGGAGTAACTGGTTATTCATTACCTTGGGACCAAATTGGATATTGGGCTGTTAAAATTGTAACAGGTGTTCCTGAAGCTATTCCAGTAGTAGGAGGACCTTTAGTTGAATTATTAAGAGGTGGTGTTGGTGTTGGTCAAGCAACGTTAACTCGTTTCTACAGTTTACATACATTTGTTTTACCTTTATTAACAGCTGTATTTATGCTTGCTCACTTCTTAATGATCCGTAAACAAGGTATTTCTGGACCACTTTAATTATCGAACAATAGAAGTTTGCTAAAAACTTTGTTTTTTTTAAATACTTAGTAGCAGCGGTTGATGATTTCATCACCATTGGCAACTACTAAGTATTTAAAAACTTTTTAGATTCTTTGAAAAAGAGAAATTCAAAAAACATTTATAATTAAATAGTTTAAAATGATTTGTATTTGTTTTTCATCGAAACAAATATATTTAAAATATAAACACACCGTTGGCCGAGCGGATTAGGCAATCGACTCATAATCGTTTTTAGATAGGTTCAACTCCTATACGGTGTAATTCTTTTTGAGTTTTTTTTAAGTTCGTAAAATAATTTTTTGAAAAGTTTTAAAACTTTTTAAAAATTAGAAACTTTTCAAAAAGAAGTTGATTTTTTTATTAGAAAATGTTATTTTATTAAGCAAGCCCAGAATTTTCTTAAAAAAAAAAAATAGATCATGTCAGAACTTTTATAGAAGCAGCATAACATTTTTTTTTATGGAAGAAATTCTTGGGTGTTCGTATGGGGCGTCGCCAAGTGGTAAGGCATCGGTTTTTGGCACCGACATTCGTAGGTTCGAATCCTTCCGCCCCAGATTTTATTTTTTTTGAAGATTCAGTTTCTATTTTCTAGATTTTTTTTAAATCTGTTAAACAATTTTTTTTGTCAATATTAAAATAGCATTTTTTTTCGGTCTAACTTTCAATGAGCTGTTGCTTTTCTTGTTGCAAAAAAGAAAAGCAACAACTCAAAAGGCGAAAAGTTGCACTAGCCAGCTTTTTTATAAAGGCTAGGGCCAGAGCTGCTAGCGTAACCTTTTCAATTTTTTATTTGTTTTGGAGTTTTTAATACGAAACAATTTTTGCCTAGATCTGTAATTGTTTGAAACAATAATTTATAATTGGTTGAAACAATAAAGATCAAATAAACGAAAAAATCAATTTTTCTAAAAACTTTAAAAGTTTTTATTTGTCTATTTTGTACATGCATTTTTTTTATCTTTAACAAGAGTTTATTGTTCAAATTTTTGTAGAGTTTTACAAACTATTTAATAGAGTTTGTAAAAATACAAAAGTTGTAAAAATCATGGATTGTATTTTGTAAAAAAAGATTCTATCGTAAAGATTAAATCATTATAAATGTTATTAAAAATAATAGACCATTTAAATTCTGATCTGGAAAGAAAAATACAGAACATTCAAAAACATCAATTACATTCGAATTCTCATTTTTTATCTGTCACAGCCAACAGGCAACAGCGAAAATTCTTAAGAATGTCTTCTTTACAATTTGAATTTTCACAAAAAATGATTCACCAAAAGAATATATATTTTAAACAAACATTTAGAAAATCAAGTTTTCCTCTTTTTTATTATCATAAACAAGTAGCTTTATCGCAAAAAGCTTCAGTAAACAACGTTACTCCTGCAAAACTTAACAACACGTTGTCTGTTTGCCAACAAGCTTTTTGCTTTTCAGTAAAAAGCTGCCAGCCTAGCAAAAGTATCTCTTGCCTAGGTGTCAAAAGTTCCCATGAAAAAGTCACGCTAGAAAATCAACAAGTTTCATTTTCTGATGAAAATTTTAAACTAAAAAAAAAGAAAATTCAAAAAAAATTATTAAATGGGTATTCAAAAATTCATGAATTAAAACTTGTTACAATCGGATTAGCATCACCTGAAAAAATTCAATCTTGGGCTGAAAAAGAATTACCAAATGGAAAAATTTTTGGAGAAGTTACAAATGCAAATACTTTTCATTATAGAACTTTTAAACCTAGTAAAGGAGGTTTATTTTGTGAACGTATTTTTGGACCTTTAAAAGATTTTGAATGTGCATGCGGGAAACGTAAAAAACCAACTGCAATTGAATCAAAAAAAATTTTAGAACATGAACAAACTTCTCGTTCTTTTTGTCCAAATTGTGATGTTGAATATACTTGGTCAATTCTTCGACGTTATCAATTAGGTTATATTAAATTAAATGCACCAGTAACCCATCTTTGGTATTTTAAAACAAATCCTAGTTATTTAAGTATTTTATTTGATATGAAAAGAAAGGATTTAGAATCTATTATTTATTGTACTCAAACAATAACTATTGAAAATATATGGAAATATTCTGAACAAAATTCAAGTTTAACTCGTTCACCAACAGATTTATATTTAAAATGGCAAAAATTTTTGACTATAGAAGAAAAAACAAAAGAACACCAAATAATTTTTCAAAATAAAAAAGAAAAACTTAGACAAAAAAAAGAAAAATATCGAAATCAATTTTTTCCAAAAAATTTTTTTCAAAAGCAAACAAATTGGCAAAATTTCGAAACACAAAATTTTTTAACATCTTTAAAAAATTCAGAATCTATTTCGTCTTCGTCTTCTTTTGAACAATCTAAAAATTCTCCATTGTCTTTTTTTTCTACTGTAGAACAAAAACAAATAGACATTTTCATCGATATTTATAAACAAAAACAAAAAAAATTTATTTCTTTTGCAATTCAAGAAATTTGGAAAAAATTTCTTCAAAAAAGTTACCAAAAATCTTTAATTTTTAATACTTCTATAGAATTCTTTTTTGAGAATTTCTTTAAAAAAGATAGTCAGCTAACTACTCATAAGCAATTACAAAAAATTCTTCAAAATTTTTCTGTATTTTTCTTTTTTTCTTCACTTATGCCTGAAAGTTTTGATTCTCAAAAAAGAAGTTTTGATTTTCAACAAAATGCCGATGACCCCAACTTTTCAGTGAAGTCACCTTCTATTCCAAAAAAATATAAAAGATTGTTTTTTACAGATGAAAAATCTGTTTTTAATGATTTTATTTTTTTAAAAAATACAAACAGTGTTTTTGTGAACTCCTCTTTTGACTCTTTTATTGAAAATCAATATTCAAATAAAGAAATGAATGAAAATACCAAACTATTAAACAAAGAAAAAATTCAAAAAACAAAATTTTGGAAATCTTTCTTTTTTCTTTTAGAATTTGGAATTTCTTTTCTTCAACAAAAAAAGAAAAAAAGAAAAAATTTAGTCAAATTTTCGAAAAAAGATATTTTATTTTTATTTAATTTACTTCCATTTTTAAAAAAATATAAAACTTTTCAAAACACAAAATTTATGAACAAAGATTTAACAAAAATACAATTTTGTCTTCAAAATAGTGTTAAAAAAAGTCTATATCAAATGAATTCAAATTTTGAAAACAATATTTGTTCGAGTGAAAAGATTCAACTTGAAATGAAAAAAATTTTTGTAGAAAGAAAATCTTTTGTTTCAAAACCAAATCTTTCTTTTGCGCCCGAACTATTTGATTTTGACAATACATTAAATTTTGACTCTAACAAAAAAGACTTTGATTATAACAAAAAATCAAGTATGACAGACAATAATATGACATTACCTAAATTCTTGTCAAAAAACAAGAATTTCTTTTTTTTAAAAGAAAAAATCGATTTTCTTCAAGCAAAGCAAATAGACAAAAATATATCTTTTCTTGAAATTTTCACAATTTCAATTCATTTTGAAAAAATTTTATGTTTTTTAAAAACATATTATGAAATAGATTTTTGTTCTATTTTTTACAATTCAATCTTTTTTTCATCGTTTCCTGAAAAAACAAATGAAATAAAAAAATTGTCTGATGTCAACAAAAACTTACTTTCTCAAAAAAGTTTAAATATCAAAAAATGGGATAGTATTTTTGAACAAGGAGTAGAAATTTTTGTTCAAAAATCACAAATATATTCTCTTCTTGAAAAAGTATCTTTTGAATACTTTACTTTTCTTTTATATTTGTTTAAATCCAATTTTCTTTTTTCAAATTCTTCTAACAGTCAACTTATTTTAGAAAATTGGAGAAATAAAAAAGAAAACATTCATCTTTGTATTGAAAGTTCAAAAGTTCAGAATTCTTTATTTTTTCTTTTAAATTCTATTTCATTTGTTTTTTTCTCTAAGAATAAAAAGAAAGTCAATAAAACTCCAAAAATTTTTCATGTTCATCAAAACGCTACTGATATAAATCAGGCTCCTCATTTTGACGAGCACCGTAACTTGTCAGATGAATCACGAACTACTCCAAAACTCAAATTGAACGATTTTAAACAAGAAAAATCTTTTGAAAACAAACAACTACACATTGAAAAAAAAATTTTTTTCAAAAATACCAAAAAACGTGATATCACTGAAAAAATTTATATTTCTAATAAACAATTAACTTCAAAAGTCAAATTTCATCAACGAAAAAAACAAATCGAATTAAATAAATTCACCAAATTTTTTCATTTATCTTCTATTGTCCCTTCTTCTAAACAAAATTCTAAATCTCAACAAAACAGTTTTTCTGTTGACAACAAAAAAAATCAATTTGGCAAAAAAAATCAAATTCAAAAAATTTCTAAAAATGGACAAAATCTAATCAAAAAAAAGCAAAAAAAAGCAAATTTTGCTCATTTTGCAGGTGTTTCATCAATAACAGAGCCCAATACTGCTAATTTGTCTATTAGCTTGTTAGGATGGCAGTCTAAAAATCTGTCAAATTGGGAAAAGATAAATCAAAAAGTTCCTTTAAAAACTTCTCCTCCAAAAACAAACACTTATTTAAAAAATAAAGTATTGACAATTGCTTATAATTATGTATGGAATAATGATGCAGATTGGAAATATTTTGTCTATTATAATTCTTTATTTTTAAATGAATTTGAAGATATTCCAATTTTTATTTACCGTTCAACTTTAAATTTTTCTGAAAAATCAAGAAGATCGACAAAACTCAAAAAAGAAGCATATTCAACCTCGAAAAAAACAAAAAATGAATCTTTTTTACCTTTTTTTGATTTTGATTTTTCAACAAAAAATTTTCTTGTTGGCGCTGGAATTCTTGAAAAATTGTTAACAGAATATACATCTGTAGAATTAAGAAAAATGACAATACAACATCAAATTTTACTTCCAAAAATTCAACAAACTTTACGTTTTTTAAAACAAGCAGCTAAAACAAAAAAAGATTCTTTAAAAATTCAAAAATATTTTCAAAAAAGAGAACACATTATTCGTCGTTTAAAATTTCTTCGTAAATTTTCTCGAAGAAATTCAAATCCTAATTTTATGATTTTAAGAAACCTTCCCGTATTACCTCCAGATTTACGTCCTATTTTAAAATTACAAAATCAAATTGCTGCTTCAGATTTAAATCGATTTTATCAGCGAATTATTTATAGAAATGAACGATTTAAAAAATTTGCAAAAGATTCTGCAACAAATCAATCTTTTGAAATAAAATATGCTCAAAGATTACTTCAAGAAGCTGTTGATAATTTAATTCAAAATGGAAAAGGAAGTGTAAAACCAGAAACCAATTCTCGTGGTCAACCTTTAAAATCTCTTTCTGAAATCTTAAAAGGAAAACAAGGACGATTTCGTCAATATCTATTAGGAAAACGTGTCGATTACTCTGGACGTTCTGTTATTGTTGTTGGTCCAGAATTAAAATTATATGAATGTGGTATTCCAAAAGAAATGGCATTAGAGCTATTTTTACCTTTTTTGATTCAATATATTTTAAAATACAAACTAGCACAAACTGTAATAGGAGCAAAAAATCTTTTAAAATCTGATTCAACATTCACTATTCACTTATTACAAAAAGTCATGAAAAATGTGCCTGTATTATTAAATCGTGCCCCAACGCTTCATAGATTAGGTTTTCAAGCATTTCTTCCTAAATTAATTGATGGTCGAGCTATTTTACTACATCCTATGGTTTGTCCTGCTTTTAATGCAGACTTTGATGGTGACCAAATGGCCGTTCATATTCCTTTGACTGTAGAAGCTCGTACAGAAGCATGGAAATTTATGCTTTCAATTAATAATTTTATCAATTCAGCAACTGGTGAACCTGTTCTTTTACCAAGTCAAGATATGGTTCTTGGATGTTATTTTTTAACAAATGATTTTTTAGCGAAATTTGTAGGAATTCAATTTTCAAATTTCTTGAAAAAACAAAATGATTTTTTAAAGAAAAACGAAAGTTTCTCTTCTACTAAACTAAATTTTTATAATTTTGTTCTTCAAAACAAATCTTTCTTATTTTTTCAAAATTTTAATTCTGTTATTACTGCTTATCAACGTAAAGAAATTTTTATTCACACTCCTATTTGGATGAAAGTAAATGGTCCTGTTGATTTTGGAAATGATTCTTCTAAACCAGTTGAAATTCGTCTTCGATTAAATGGAACTTGGGAAAAAATTCAACCAAAATATACAATAATTTATGATCGACAAAATAATATACTAGACAAATACATAAGAACAACAGTAGGTCGCATTTTAATGAATTTAATGATTCAAGAATGTATACATTCTTCGTTTTTGTAATGAAACATTTTCATAATTTCTAAACAATTTGAATTTTATTAAGGTTTAAAATCTCAAAATCATCATTTTTTGAATTTTAAACCTTAATAAAATCATTTTTGCGTGTTTTCAATAGATTTTTTCTTTTTTGAGAAAATTATTCTCTTTTTTTTCAAAGAAAAGAGGGGGCGCTGCCTATTTTTTTGAGCTTTTTGGCAGCCTGCCAGGCCTGCCAGCCGGCAGTTACCTATTAGCAGTTGCTTCAAAAGGCTTATTGACTTATTGCCTGTTGCGCTTATTTTTTAATTGGGCCTTTTAGAAGCGAAGCAGTTTACCTTTTGGTAGCGAAGCAATCGGCAGCCGGCAGGTAGCGAAGCAACCGGCAGTTACTTATTGCTTCGCTACCAAAAGGCACAAAAAACAAAAGCTAAAAGGTAAAAACTCAATAAAAAAAAAAGACGAAAGCTAAAAAAATATTCTCAAATTTTTTTCTTGTTCATCAAAAAAAATTTGATGAAGTTTTATAATGTTTTAACATGTTGTTAAAATTTTTATTCTAGTATTTACTAGCGAAACTGGCTTATTTGAAGTGTAGACTATACTAAAAATTTTGTTTTCAAGTCAAACAAAGCCTGCCAAAAGCAGCTAAAGTTTTTAAAGTTGTCAAATTTTTAATATATATATTAAATTTTGACTTATTGGTTAACGTTTTTAATTGTTTGATGAAAAGCTGTTCAAATATTTGCTAAGAGCTTGTTTATAAGCTTAGAAGCAAGTTTTTTATAGCCATCGTACTAAAAACATTATTCCTAGGCTATTGTGCGCAATTCGTTTTACTTTCATTTGAACAGTCTAACCGATCTCAATGGTCATATGTTATGTTACTACTTACGTAAAATAATGTTCTGGATTATTTTAAACTCGTCGTTTTTTTATACATATAAAAAATGAAGAAAAATAAAGTTTTAATTTAGAAGTAAAAACTTTTGATTGCATAATTGTGGAATTTTAGCAAAATAATTGTAAATATATTAACGAATATATATTCAATTATAGAATCAAAAAATGTTCAAACGTTTTATTATTCAGTCAAAAACTGTTTATTAAACGTTTGGCTTTTTAAGCTAAAAATTATCAGTTTTGCTTAACAAAATAAAACTAAATAAACGAGGCAAATTTTGAGGTCTCTAACAGGAAGCTTAAAAACAAAGCTTTTCGGCTGTAGAAAGTGATTTTTTAAGTGTTTTTTTAGATTATTTAAAGAATAAAAATAAACATTAAAAAATGTTTTTTTTATTTTAGTAAAAAAAATTTTTATTTTCATTGAATTGTTATTTTTTAAAATGTTTTATATATTTCTTTTTTATTGAAAATGAGTATTTATGAATTTTATGAAAAATATTTTTTTTTCAATTTTAAGTGAAATTAGAAAAAACATCCGACCGTGACTGCTTGTAACAAAGCCGAAAAAGCTGATTTTCATGAAAAGCTAGCTAAAGAAGCTTTCTTTTCAAAATCAAAATTAGGTAATTTGATACTATTTAGTTAGTATCAAATTACCTAATAAAAAATAAAAAATTTTTTGTTCTATTTGTTTTATTTTGCCTTTTCGTTTTTACTTTTTGGTAACGAAGCAATTGGTAACTGCTTCGTTACCAATTGCTTCGTTACCAAAAGGTAAAAACGAAATCATGATTGTGAATTCACAATTCATGCTTTTCATAAGATTTGAAGTGAATGAAATATTAGCTTTGTGTTTGTGTATCTAATCCTGAAGTAGCGCTATCACGACTTTCTAATAATTTTTGTTGTTGACTATCATGATAATCCCATACTTTACTAGTCATTTCAATAATAGAATGCATTACTTCATTTGTTGCAATTTCATCAGCTAATCCATAATAAATAGTTTCCATAGCAGTTAAATAAAAATCTCGATCTAAATCACGTAAAATTTTATGACGAGGTCTATATGTTGATAAAGAATAAATTTCAGCAACATCTAAACGGATTTTAAGAATTTCTTGACTATCGATCCAAATATCAGAAGCTTGCCCACTTAATCCTCCTTCTGGTTGGTGCATCATAACATGACAACCTTCAGTAACATATCGCTCTCCAATCGTTCCTCCGGCTAAAGCTAAAGAAGCAGCTGAAGCAGCAACACCTAATCCTAAAGTCATTGAACCTGCTTTAATAAATTGTAAAGCATCATGAATTGTAATCCCATTTCCAACAGAACCTCCAAAAGAATTAATAACCATAAAAACTTTTTTCGATTCTTCTTCTTGTAAAGCTCGTTCAGTTTGTTTTCTGTATGAATCACGATATTCTAAATAAGCAGTATCTTTTGAAAGTTGATCTGGATTTAAATAATCAAAAGCTTTTGTTTGTTTTGTTCTAAATTTTGACGAAAAAGAATTTTCTTCAAAATAATCACGACGAAGTTGTCTTTGAGTAAAAGCTTTTTCTGAAAAAGTTTTTTTCGTATTTGACTGATCAGAATAATGAAAAAATTCTTTATTTGCTAAATTTGAAACAATTGAATCCATACGGTTTTCTCTTTCTCCTTGCAAACCAACAGGAGATCCAGCTAAATTTGAATATTGTTTTTTTTGGAATTGTTCAAGTTTTTTTTGGAAATTGAATTTTTTAAAGTTTTCATCTATTTGAAAATCAGATGAATTTTGTGAAATTTTATTTGCTAATAATCGAAATGGGGAATAAATGTCAAAATTTTGATTTGAATTCATAGAATTTTTATTTTGAAAAATGTTTGAAGAGAAATTTTTTCGATCTGATGAATTCATTTGTTTAAACATCATCATCAATTTTGCTAATTCTGTATCACTCATCGAAATGTTTTGATTTAATGTATTTGATAATAAACCTGCATTATTTCCAGTAATATCTTTAGCTAATAATTCTGCTAAATAAAATAAATATGGTTCTTCAGAATAATCAAAAAATTGAGAATTCCAATTTAACCATTCTAATGAAATTTTTTGTAAAGTATGTGTTTCTAACATGTTATTTTCATCAATACCTAAATCTTCTTCAGAAATCATTAAATCTTCAATCGAACGTTCTTTTTTTTTTGCTGATGGAGAAAATTGATTTTTTCCTAAAGAAGCTTCTAGTCCACCTGTTATTGATTTTTTTTGTGTTGTAGAATTTTTAAAAAATCCACTATTTTCCATTTCTTTTTTTTCTAATTCTTTTGAACGATCTTCCATATGAATATTGATTAATAAACCACAAATTTGGTTACAAAGTTCATCATCTAAATATTGCATTAAAAAAACCATTCGTCTACGAAAGATAAAATTATAAATATCTGTCCATTGTGCTGGAAGTTCTTCACCCCAACAATAAATAATTCGAGGCACACCAATCGGCATAAAAAACATTTTTAAAAATTGACAGTGCATGTTTCAAAAAAAACTTTTTGTGGTTAATCAGCTTTTTAACAACAATACCAACTCATCTAAGCAAAGTTGGCTAGCTTGGTTAAAAAAGCAACTTGGATACTTTACATAAATAACTTTTTAAAAGGGGCTACATCTTTTTATTTTAAATAAATTCATAGAAAAATGTAGAGAAAAAAATTACAAAGCTCCAACACAAAAGAAAACTTAAAAAAAATTTCTGTTTTTTTCTTGTTTTTTTAACAATTTTTCTTTTCGAAAGAAAAAAAGAAAAATTTTATTTTTATAAAACAAGTAAAAAACAACATAAATATTTTGAAACATTCATCTGGAGATTTCACATAATAAAATACTAACCAATTTCGTTTAATGATGAATGCCTCCGGTCGGATTTGAACCGACACGCACAAGTGCACTGGTTCCTAAAACCAGCATGTCTACCAGTTCCATCACGGAGGCTTTTTTTTACAGACATATCAACTTCATAATATACATTAGTAACAAAAAAGGTTGCGCTCGTCTAGCCAGCCCTTATAAAAAAGACTGCTAGCACAACCCTTTTTCTTTTGAGATGTTGTTTTAGCCGAGCCCTGCACTTACAAAGGAACAGCACTTACTTCGTAAGAATAGGACTGGCTGAAGCAATAGCCAACAGAAAAATGTGTTGGAAAAATTTTTTTATTCTTTAAAAAAGATATATTTTTTGAAATTCTTGAAAACTTCATTTTTGTAAATTTTCTTTTATAAAAAAGAGAAATATGAAATTTTATTAAATTGCAAATATATTTTATCATTCTTTTAGAATTTTGTCTATTTTAAAGAATAAAGAAAAAATTTAAAGATTTAGATACAATTTTTATTTTTCAGTAAATATTTATCAAGAAATCAAATTTTTTTTGCTTTTGCCTGTAGGCTGTTGCTTCAGTCTGCTCAGCTTTACCCAGCTCTAAGCAGAAATGAGCTTTTTTTTAATAGAGCTTTAGCTTTTTTTAATGAAGTTTTAGTGCCGGCATTGCTCAATAAAAAAAAATAAGTAATGCCGGCACTATAGCTCGATTAAAAATAAAAGCAACAACTAAAAGGGCAAAAATCTTTAAATTTTTTATTCACTAAATTGGAATTTTCGAATACCTTTTTCAGTTTTTACTGAAATCGTATCTTTTGAACGACATAAGTAATTAGGAACTAAAATTCTTCTATTATTTACTTGAACTTTTCCTTGATTGATATATTCTAAAGCATTTGTCATTGTTGGACTAATATTACGTTGAAATAAAATGTAAGCTAAAGTTCTTTCTAAACGTTTTTTATACGAACTCATTTTTTGAGAATATTCTTGTAAATTACGATTTACTAATCGTAATGAACTTTGTTTCATTGAAACTGAAATAACATCTTTTGGTTTACACATATAACTTGCAATGTTCACTTTTTTATTATTAACATGAATATGCCCATGACTAATAAGTTGTCGAGCAGCAGCAATCGTTGGAGCCATATTTAAACGGAAAACAATGTTATCTAAACGCATTTCTAAAAGTTGTAATAACACTTGACCTGTTGATTCTTTCATTTTTTTAGCTTGACGTACATATTTCACTAATTGTTTTTCTGTAATTCCATAGTTATAACGTAATCGTTGTTTAACTTTTAAACGGATTAAATAATCTGATTCATTTGAATCAAATGGTCGACTTTTAAATAATTTTGTTAAACCATGTTGACCTGGTGGAATAACTTTTCCTTGGAAAGCACCTTTCCCACGGAAAGATCTACGAAAAGGTTTTTTTCGTGTAAAACCTCTTAATTTACCGATACGACGAATAATTCTTAAACGAGGACCAATATATCTTGACATATAAAAAAAGAAAATAAAAACTTTGATAATTTGATCTTTCCATTGTTCTTTGTTAAAAACGAACAAGGTTCTATTACATAGGCAAAAAAGAAAAACTTTTTACCCCCAGGGGAATTCGAATCCCCGTTTTCTCCGTGAAAGGGAGGTGTCCTGGGCCTCTAGACGATGGGGGCACTAAAAAAACGTATGTATTCTTTTATATTTCTATTGGAATAATACAAAAACAACATTCCAAATTTCAAATTTTTTTGTGCTGACTGAAGGAACAGCAAAAAATTTTATGAAAATTTGAAATTTTTTAACATTCTTATTAAATATTTTATCTTATTTTTTATTTTTTGTCAAAAAATTTTTCATTTTTTTTTCACATAAAAAAACAAGAAAATACTTTAAAAATAAAAGTAAAAAAAATTTTTTTTTATAATTTGATCAAAATAAAAATATTTTTGAGAAATTTTTTGCAATATAATGAATGATTAAAAACGCTTCGAGAATATTAAAATAAACAAAAAATTTTTAAAAAAATATTTTTCATAATAATTAATTCATATTTTTTATAAAAATGAAGGAAACTTATTAAAAAAATTCCTTTTTCATGAACTAAAATAAAAATAAATTGTAGACTAAGTTCTATTTCACAAAAAAAAATCTATATATAATTTTGTCTATGTTGAAACAAAATTTGAAGTTTTTTTAGTAAATTGAATGAAATTTTCTATTATGATATGATAATAGGTATAAAACATAAACATAAATTTACTTTGTATTCATTTCAAAGCCGGGGTAGCTCAGTGGTAGAGCAGAGGATTGAAAATCCTTGTGTCACCAGTTCAATCCTGGTTCCTGGCAAAATTTAAAACATATTTTTTGAATATTTAAAAATTTGCTTTTTTCCTTCTTATTTTTTTATTGAGCCTTTATGTTTTTCAAAACTAATTGCTTCGCTACCAAAAAGGTCAAAACTAAAAAACTCAATAAAAAATAAAGACTGGGCAAGCTGAGACAACAGCAAAAAAATTCTTCCTTTTTAGGCCCAATTTTTATTGGAAATAGATGTATTTTTATATTTTTTCTTTTTGTTTTTTTTTTATTTTTAAAGAGAAAAATTTTTAAGCAATAAACTTGAGAACAAAGTTTTGTTTGTTTAATATTGCTAAAAATTTTTTATATATTAATGGCTTTGTTTACAAATAATAACATTTCTATATAAATTTTGTACTACAAAAATTCCAAAACAGAAAAAAACATACATTTTGTTTTAAAAAGACTTTTTTCTTTTGTTTATGAAAATTTCATAAATTATTTAGTCTTTTTTAAAATCATTCTTTTATTTCATTATGGCAGTACCAAGTTTGCTCCATTTTATTTTGTATTTTTTTGTTAGTCCATGTAAACTTAGTTAACAAAAAATTAAACAAAAACACTTTAAGTAAAAAATAGTTACGATGAAAATTTAAACAATTTGCTAAAGCTAAATAATTAAAGAATTTAATGAGATAAATTTTTTCAATCAATTTATGTTAAAAAACTCAATATTTGAAAAATTTCAATAAAAAATATTGAAAAATTTGATTTTGGTTTTCAAATTTTTTTATTGAGTTTTTGAAAAAATAAATCAAGTTTACAAAAATTCTATTTTTTATCTTAAAATGGAGAGTTTTATACAATTTAAGGATTTATTTATAAAAATGATTTCGAAAAAAACGAACTCTTTTGAAAAATAAATTTTTCACTAAAAAAAATTTTTACGTAATACATTGAATATCAATATTGATTATTCTAGAACATTGATTATTCTATTATTTAATTTGTGATATAAAAAATATTTTATTTTTGAGTCTTTATTAATTTTTAAAACTGTAATAATAAAATATTATGTTATTTTTTTTTATTTAATATTTTAATATTTATTTATTGACTAAATAAATAAAAAATTTTTAAAAACATGTTTTCTATTAATTAGAATGAATTTTTGAAGAAACTTCAACTTTTGATCAATGTTCAAAACAATATATTCATTCCTTTATTTTTCATTTTTTTCTCTATTTTTGCATAAAAAAATCAAAAATAATATACAAAATGAAAAAAGTCACTAGCATTTTGCCAATTTTTGTCTCTATTTCAAAATAAAGAGAATTTTTCTTTAATAAATTTTTTGAATATTTATTGATTCAAATTCAATAAAAAACTTTTTTTCGTGAATTATGAAAAAATTTCAATTTTTTATTTAGTGTTTTGTTTTTACATAAATGTAGCTAAATTTTTATTTAGCTTCTATGTTTAAAAAAAAATTTTAAAATTTTTTATTTTTAAGCAAAAATTGTTTATTTACTATTTATTTTTAATATTCGATTAAATAAAAATAATGGAAAGAAAAGTGAATAATCATTTTTAAACTTTTTGATGTTAACAGCCAACAAGTAAAAATTTTAAACTCTTTTTTAATTTCTCTTAAAACAAAATTGAAATGAGATTTTGATTGATAAAAAAAGAAAAAAAAAAATTATATGAGTAATTCTGAAAAATCACTTGAAGAATTCAATCGTTGGAGAGAACTATTAAAGTCTCACTTTTCTCCTGTTAATATGATGGCTGATTTTATTAAATATCCAGTTACAACTGAAAAATCTTATTTATCAATGTTTAAAAATAAACAATATACATTTGATGTAGATTTAAGATT
Organism: Coelastrella sp. MACC-549; assembly: GCA_018290735.1. NCBI lineage: Eukaryota > Viridiplantae > Chlorophyta > Chlorophyceae > Sphaeropleales > Scenedesmaceae > Coelastrella > Coelastrella sp. MACC-549. The sequence goes on along the minus strand of CM031383.1, from coordinate 128,521 downwards.
AACTAAACCTCAAATTAAAAAATTATTTGAAACTTTATTTGAAGTAAATGTAATTGGTATTAATACTCATAGACCTCCTCGTCTAAAAGTACGTGCTGGAATGTCTACTGGGTATAAACCAGCTTATAAACGAGTTATTTTAACTTTAAAAGAAGGTCAATCTATTCAATTTTAATATAATTCATAAATTTTACCAGGAGTTGCTTAATAAACTTCATTCTGCCTGCTTAAGTTTTGTTTTGAAGCAATAGCCCTTATGTAACCTACCTCTCCCCCTACCTCCTTTGCTTTCTCTTGTTTAGCTTAAAGGGCTTAGAACTTTTCCTGTCAATTTTTAATGTATAAAATAAACCGGCAGACCAATTATATTCAGTAGGCAGGCGTAGCTTTTTTATAAAGCTGACAAGGCTGGCTAAAAACAAAATTTTTAAGTTCAAAAATTTGACAGGCATCAACAGCTTTTTTATTATAAAAAAATTTATTTTATAGATTGTTATTTCAATTTTTTTGAAAATGATAACGCTTTTTTCTATATTAAAAAATAAATATGATTTTTTATCCTGCTTGTTTAGTTTAATTTCATAAATTAAACTAATATTCTTTTTTTAATGATCAAAAAATAAAAATTTTGTCTAAAATTAAAAGTTTTTACTTTTAAAAACATTTTAAAAATTATTAGTAGGTATATATAATAATTCAAAATAAAATTTGTAAAAAACTTTATTTTTCTAGAGTTTTTAAAAACTATTTAAACTCCTAAAATGAGTTACAAATTTTTATAAAAATTCTCTTTCTTTCTTTCTTTCTACTTATGCCCTTACTTTATTAGAGCAATTCTGGGCAGGGTGAGACAACAGCTAAAAAACAACATTTTTGTATTTATTTGGATAAAAAAAAATACTACTTTTATTTCAACTTTTTTTTTTATATAGAATTTTTTGATTTTGATATATATTTTTTAATAAAAAAAATTGTGAAACAGTTTAAAAATAAAGAAGAATACAAAAAAGTTTTTTTAGAGCAAATCTTCCCCAACTGAAAACAGCGTCTACTTAATTTTTTAGCAAAGCTGCGCTTACTTTGCAAACAAGATTTTTAGAACTTGGTAAAAACAAGATTAGCAGATTGCATAAATGAAATTGCTGCTAAGTAGTTGAAAAATTTTTGTTGAAAATGAAAAAATTATAAATGATTTAGAATTTTTTTTAAGAGTATATTTTTTATTATCAAAATTATGGGAATTCGCTTTTTAAAAGCTTTTACACCAGGGACTAGAAATAGATCAGTATCTGATTTTAGTGAAATTACAACAACAAAACCAGAAAAATCATTATCAAAAATGAAACATCGTTCAAAAGGCCGTAATAATAGAGGTGTTATTACTTGTCGTCATAAAGGAGGTGGACATAAACGTTTATATCGTGAAATTGATTTTCGACGTGATAAAATCGGTGTTCCAGGAAAAGTAATGACTGTTGAATATGATCCAAATCGTAATGCACGTATTGCATTAGTAATGTACGAAGATGGTGAAAAACGTTATATTCTACAACCTTGTGGTTTAAAAGTAGGAGATACAATCATCTCGGATCTTCAAGCTCCTATTTTAGTAGGAAATGCTTTACCTTTAAGAAATATTCCATTAGGTGCACAAGTTCATAATGTAGAATTTCAACCAGGTTCTGGAGGTCAACTAGCACGTTCTGCTGGTGCTTTACTTGATATCTTAGCAAAAGAAGGAAATTTTGTAACAGTTCGTTTACCATCAAAAGAAATTCGTCTAATTTCAAAAAATTGTTGGGCAACAATTGGGCAAGTAGGTAATTTAGAAGCTTATAGCATTCGAATTGGAAAAGCTGGGCGTAATCGTTGGTTAGGTAAACGTCCAACAGTTCGAGGATCTGTAATGAATCCAAATGATCACCCACATGGAGGTGGTGAAGGTCGTGCTCCAATTGGACGTTGTCGTCCAGTAACTCCATGGGGACGTCCTGCTTTAGGTCAATTTACAAGACAACCAAAAAAATATAGTTCAAAATTTATTTTAAGAAAAAGAAAATAACAACTTATTTCTACAAATTTTGTACTTATTACTTATTTAGCTTGCCTAGATTAACTCTGCTTGTTTTGCGTTATATAAGCTGGCAAACAGCCCTTTTTAGAAGATCTGATTTTTTCACCTGCGTCTGTTTTCACTTTTTGGCAGCCTGTTGCTACGCAACCGGCAGTTACCTTTTAGTGTTTACCTTTTGGCTTATAGTTTTTAGCTGTTGGCAACAGTCAACAGCTAAAAACCAACTGCCAGTTGCGAAGCAACAGGCTGTTAAAAGACTCAAAAAAAAATAAAGAAACTGCCGGTTGCGTAGCAACAGGCTGCCAAAAGGCAGGCTAGCGCAATTTTGTACAATTTCGTAAAAGATGTTAACCACGACTTGCTGATTACAACTCGTAATATGATCCACTTTTTTATTTGCTATAGCAGATAAAATTTTTTTTTAGAAGAGTTTTAATTTAAAAAAATAATTGACAAAATTTTCTTTTTTTAAAAAACTTTTCTATAAAAAAATTATACTTTAACTATTTTAATCATTTTCATTTTTTTTCAGATATTTGAAATTTATTTATAAGATTACACATTTCTAATTCTTTTAAAAATTTCAATGAGTATTATTTTTAAAATCAAAAATTTTTAAAATTGATTTTTCATTATAAAAACTTTGAATATTCACAAAAAAAAAGTTTTTATTTGTTTATGAACAAATTATAAAAACTCAATTTTAAAATTTCTTTTGTTTTTATGTATAAATTTTTTTATTTTTGTATTTTCTTTTTTTGTTTATTTATTAAATTTATTTAAAAAAACTCAAAAATTCAAACTCTTTTGTTATGAAAAAATTCTAACTATTTTGTCATTATTAAAGTTTTGATGCTTACAAAAAAGTTCTGTAGTGATTTGATCATTTTATTAAATAACAAACTTTTTATGAAAACTTTACAAAATATTCAAAATAAAAGTTTAATGAGTTAAACAAATTATTAACTTCTAGCAAAAAAACAAAATAAAATTTATTTTAGTCGCTATTATATCGCAGCTTGTCTTGCTAACAGTTTTTGATAATAAGGATCATTAATAGTTTTTTTTTATAAAGTTCATATAAAAAAGTTTATAGAAAAATGGTTTTTCAAATAAAGTCATTAAAATAAATAAAAAACACAATAAATACAAAATTTTTTTTGTTGTTGGAAGCAAGAGCTTCTTTGAAAGAAAAAAACGAAAATTTTTCTTTTTTTTGTAGTGAAGTTTTTTCAAAAAAAAGTTATTTTCACTTTTTAACTATTGTTTTAGTTCTATCCTGTTCAGCCCTTTTTTTAAGGTTGAGCAGGACAGGGCTGGCAGAAAGAAAAAACACAAAGCTAAGTTTTAAGACAAAAATTTTTTATGCCACGTTCAATTAAAAAAGGTCCTTTTGTTGCAGATCATTTATTAAAAAAAATTGAAAAATTTAATGCACAAGGTCAAAAAAAAGTGATTCCAACTTGGTCACGTTCTTCTACTATTTTACCAGTTATGATTGGTCACACGATTTCAACATATAATGGACGAGAATTTATTCCTGTTTTTATTACTGATCAAATGGTTGGTCATAAATTAGGTGAATTTGCTCCAACTCGCACTTTTAAAGGTCATGTAAAAAGTGATAAAAAAGCAAAAAGACGTTAATTTGTAGAAATTCATATTTTTTTAATTGTCTTTTTGTTGAATAAAAAAAATGACGAGAATAAATAACTTAAAGCTATATTAAAAATGATCAATGTTTATTAAAGAAAATTGAAATTTTTTGATATATTTTTAAGACTTACGGTTTATAAGTTTTTAACATTTTAGAGATTTAAATTATTTATTTAAACTGATTGTTAAATATTCAATTTTATTTAAAGTTCTTAATAAAAAACTTTGTTTTAAAATAGTGCATTTTTCAAACAATACTTATTTATTTATGTATGTTGAATGAATAATCTATTTTTAAACTTTGTTTATTTTTCATGTTAAAAAAGAAACAATAGAGTTCTTTTTAGAATAATAAAAAGTTTTTACTAGTTTTTATTTATGGCAAATAAAGCAATGATTCAACGTGAACTAAAACGTCAAAATTTAGTTATGAAGTTTGCAAAAAAACGTGCAAATTTAAAAAATCAAATGAAAAATGCATCTTCATTTAAAGAAAAATTAGCTCTTCATAGAAAGCTTCAACAATTACCTAGAAATAGTTCGCCTGTTCGTTTACATAATCGTTGTTTAGTTACAGGAAGACCCAAAGGTTACTTTAGAGATTTTGGTCTTTCTCGACATGTTTTACGTGAAATGGCTCACGAAGGTCTTTTACCTGGTGTTCGAAAAGCAAGTTGGTAAAAATATTTTTTTTGCCGGAGGCAAAAAAATTATGAACAAAAATTTTTGTTCTATTTTTTGATATTTTTTTTTTCTTTACTTGTTTGTGAACATTTATTTAAATAAATGTTCACAAACAAGTAAAGAAAAAAAAAAGTTTTCCGAAAAATTTTTGTTGTACAAATGAAAATTTGTACAAAAAATGAGAAAAAGAGAAATATTTCTTGAATTAGAAAAATATTTAACAACAAAATACAAATTGATAAATAATAAAAATAAATAGAATAAATTTTTTCTTATTATTTATTGCGCTCTAATGTTAGTATTACTTCTTTTTTTAGTAAACTCAATAAAAATAAGGGCTTTTTTTTAAGGACAGGCTCAAGCAACAGCAAAAAAAATATTGTGAAAAAAAAAAATTTTTGATATAATATTTTTATAAAAATGCGGATATAGCTCAGTTGGTAGAGCGTGGTCCTTCCAAGTCCAATGTCGCGCGTTCGAATCGCGTTATCCGCTAAATTTATTACCTTAAGTTTGTTGTTTAAAAGAATACTTTAAACATGTTTTTTATTTTTAAAAAGATTTACTGAAAAATATTTTTAAATTTTATTAAAATATAAAGAAAAAATATTATTTGTGAAAAAATTTATTTTTCTTTGTTTAATATTTAAATCAAATAAAAAAGTGGAAAAACTGTCAAATTGATGAAAATTGAATTTTCAATTTTTTTAAATTTTAATGAAAAAATATTCTGATTTTAAAATATTCAACAATTTTTTCTATTTACTAAGTAAATAAAAATTTCTAACAAACAAAATACGTATTTTGTTTTTCTATTTTCTATTCAGAATAAGTTGAAAAGTATTTTTTTTTCTGAAGTAAATGTTAGGTTTGCGGGCCTTTATTAGCTGGCAGAAAAGAAAAAAATACTTTTGATTTTTTCTTTTTATATTATGTCAATGCGTACACCTGAAGAATTAAGTAATTTAATTAAAGAATTAATTGAAGAATACACACCAGAAGTAAAAATGGTAGACTTTGGTATTGTATTCCAAGTTGGTGATGGTATTGCTCGTATTTATGGATTAGATCGAGTAATGTCAGGTGAACTTTTAGAATTTGAAGATGGAACTTTAGGAATTGCTCTTAACTTAGAAGCAAATAACGTTGGTGCTGTATTATTAGGTGATGGTTTAAAAATTACTGAAGGAAGTCGTGTTCGTTGTACTGGAAAAATTGCTGAAATTCCGGTTGGTGACAATTATTTAGGTCGTGTTGTTGATGCTTTAGCACGTCCTGTTGATGGAAAAGGAGCGATTGCTACTTCTGATAGTCGTGCTATCGAATCTCCAGCACCTGGTATTGTTTCTCGTCGTTCAGTTTATGAACCTTTACAAACTGGATTAGTTGCAGTTGATGCGATGATTCCTATCGGACGTGGTTAAATGTTGGCCCTTTAATGTTTTTTCTTTTACTCTTGAACGAACTTTAACGCAGGAAACTATATGCTGGAACTTCGAGTTAAAAAAGACGTACAAAGACATAAGTGGCTTAGTTTTTGCTTTTGTTTTAGATTTCTTTAAAACACCAGCAAAATCTTTATAAGTCCCGTTTTTGTGAAAATCGTACTTTATATTGGACAATCAGCAGGAAACCAAAAGTTTTGATTTTAAACTTAGTAGGATCCTCAGAGACTCTATGTTTCCTAACAAAAATGAAAAAAATTAAAACATCCATTTTTATTGGAGTTATTCTTCTTTTGAATTCCAAAACAGCTTCTTTAGGTGGTAGTACACTTTTTTTATAAAAATAATAAAAAAAATGAATAAAAAACTTATGAATAAAGAATTATGGAATGAATGGTTAGCGGGTATTGTAGATGGTGATGGGTGTTTTTATATAAATAAAAAAGAAAACAGCATAAGTTTTGAAGTAACTACACATATTACAGATATTCGTGTAGTAACAAATATAAAAAATATACTTAAAGTAGGAACAGTTAAAAAACGTAGTAATTCTCAAAGTGTTCGCTATCGTGTAAAAGCTAAAGTAGCCATTCTTGATATTTTAAATAGACTTAATGGAAAATTATATAATCCAGCACGAGTAACACAGTTTATAGCTGCTTGTAAAATGGTCGGTATTTCACCTAAAGTCTCAACAGAATTTTCATCTATGGAAAAAAAATCATATGCTTATTTAGCTGGGCTTATTGATGCTGATGGAAGTTTAGTAATATCAATTTCAGGTTCAACAGCTGAAGATTCTCAACGAAGTGGTATACATGGAAAAATTACACGATTAACAAATTCAAAAACACATAATCAAATATCATTAAAAGTTACAACAAATTATAAGAATTATGCTGAGCTTATTGAAAATACATTTGGTTTCGGAAAAGTTTATACACAAAAACCAAGTAGAAAAAATAAAACTCCGAATTCATTATATCATTGGACAGTAACTTCTCAACAAGATTTTGAGTTTCTTTATGAATTTTTGAAAAAATTTCCTTTAAAATCTTTAAAAATGCACCGTCTTCGTTTAAGCCTGCTCTATTTTAAATATAAAAAACTTAAGTATCATTTAAAAGAAGCTGGAACAATAGAAGGTAAAACATGGGCAAAATTTGCAAATTCATGGTATAAATATAATTATTAATTTTTGTTAAAGAGAGAGTCCAGACTTTCAGGCTTTTCTCCCGCCCGTTTTTTCAGCCTGCCAGCCTGGCAGGCTGGCAGACTTCCTTTTTACTTTTGGGAAGACAGTATAACAGAGACGGGTGGGGGTCTGAAAGTTCCGCAACGTGAATTAATTATTGGTGATAGACAAACAGGAAAAACTGCTATTGCTGTTGATACTATCTTAAACCAAAAAGGAAAAGGCGTAATTTGTGTTTATGTAGCTATTGGTCAAAAAGCTTCATCAGTTGCACAAGTTTTAAATACTTTAAAAGAACGTGGAGCTTTAGATTACACAATTATTGTAATGGCAAATGCTAATGAACCTTCAACTTTACAATATTTAGCACCTTATACAGGTGCTACTTTAGCTGAATACTTTATGTATACTGGTCGAGCAACATTAACAATTTATGATGACCTTTCAAAACAAGCTCAAGCTTATCGTGAAATGTCATTATTATTACGTCGTCCACCTGGGCGTGAAGCTTATCCAGGGGATGTTTTCTATTTACACTCACGTCTTTTAGAGCGTGCTGCTAAATTAAGTGATGCTTTAGGTGAAGGAAGTATGACAGCTTTACCTGTTGTTGAAACTCAAGAAGGTGACGTTTCAGCTTATATTCCTACAAACGTTATTTCTATTACTGATGGTCAAATTTTCTTATCAGGAGATTTATTTAACGCTGGTATTCGTCCTGCGATTAACGTTGGTATTTCTGTTTCGCGAGTAGGTTCAGCTGCACAAATCAAAGCTATGAAACAAGTTGCTGGTACATTAAAACTTTCATTAGCACAATTTGCTGAATTAGAAGCTTTCTCTCAATTTGCTTCAGATTTAGATGCTGCTACACAAAAACAACTTGCTCGAGGTTCAAGATTAAGAGAAATTTTAAAACAACCTCAAAACTCACCATTATCTGTAGAAGAACAAGTTGCTAGTATTTACACTGGAACAAATGGTTATTTAGATTCTTTAGATGTTTTAGACGTAAGACCTTTCTTAACAGGTCTTCGTACTTATTTAGCAAATAATGTACCACAATATGGTGAAATTATTAGAAAAACAAATACTTTCACACCAGAAGCTGAATCTTTACTGAAAAAAGCTATTACTGATTTCTTAGCTGAATTTGGTGCTACTAAAACAAATAAATAAAATTTCGTGGAAAACAGCTTAACAAGTTTTTTGTCGAACATTTTGTTTTCCATGGCTTTTTTTTGGAACAATAAAAAGCAATCTGACTTTTCGATTTTTTTATCGACAAGCTGGAATGCGTCTGCAAACTTTGTTTATTGACTGCTTGTTTATTCAAGTTTTTGTCCAGCCTTAACTTGGGCTCAAAAGGCTCTTTAGGCAGTTTTTTACCTTTTGGTAGCGAAGCAATTGGTAACTGCTTCGTTGCCAATTGCTTCGCTACCAAAAGGTTAACAAAACAGTGTTTTTGAGCAGAAAAAGTTCTTAAGTGAATAATTTATAGACAATACTCACAAGCATTTTCATTTAGTTTTTGATTCCTGAATTAAACAATCATTGAGGAATTTATTTTTTCTATTTAGAACATAAATTTTTTGAATATTTTTAAGTTTGTTTTAATATATTATAAAATAATCAACTAAAACAGACTTTTAAAAGCAACTTTTTATTATGAATAATATGAAGTTTGTAAAAAATGATTTTTGATATAAATAGTAATTTGAACTTTGTATATATAAATCGTGGAAAACTTTTAAATTTTAATATTCTCACATGTTAACACTTAAAATTTTTGTTTATACTGTTGTAACTTTCTTTGTATTCTTATTTATTTTTGGTTTCTTATCTAATGACCCTGCTCGTAACCCAGGAAAAGGTAATTTAGATTAATTTTTTGAAATTCTATTGTTTTATTTGAATATATAAATTTGAATATATATTCAAATAAAACAATAAAATTGTATATTGAAAATATTGACCTGTTGGCAAGTGCCAACAAATAAAAGCAAAATTTTTTTTTTGATTTTTTTGTTTATTTGTATATCTATTAATAATCTATTAATATAGAATTTTTTAAATGAAGATTTTTTTTAAATAATAAAAAATGAAAAGAGTTCAAAAATTTTCTTTTCAAAAAAGAGAATTTTGAAATGAAAAATTTTTCTAGTTTATTTAGTATTCATAAATAAACTTTTTTTGCAATTCTAGTTTTTTGAAAAAACTTCAAAAATAGCTTTTAAATATTATTTTGTTTTAGAACAATTTTTAAACTTTGTTTTTAATTCAGTTTGTTTGAGCTTAGCGATTGTAAATATATATGAAAATTTCGTTTTATTTCCGCTAGCGTAGACAATTCATAATTCTATTTACACGGTAGGCTGCCAAACTTTCAGAGGTTTGATAAGGCTAGAATAGCTAGGCCAGGAATCTGACTCGCGAACAAAGTTCACAAGCTGACTTTTTTGATTTGAATTTTTTCATTTTCTTTTTATAAACTCTTTAATTCATGAATTCAAAATGAAGAATTTTATTCTTTTAAATTTACTTTATATAGCAAAATTATAACGAATATAAAAACTGAAAAAGAAATGTAAATGTTTTTCTTTAATTTGTTTTGATCAAAATACTGAAACATTTTTAAATCAATATTCTTATTATATTGTTTAATGCTCTTTTTTCTTTACAAAATTTAGTAAATACTCAAAAAATGAAAAATTGTAAATCTCATTAAGTTAACAATTACAATATATTTAATGATTCAAAAAAATTATTTAAACTATTGTACTAATTGCTTGCTAAAAAAAACTTTTTAAGAATTTGAGTTTAAGTTAAACAATCAATTTTTTCTTTATACATTATAAAGAGAATACATTATTCAATATTTTTCTATATTAAGTAAAAAACTTTTTTTCCAAAAATTTTTTTCTATTTTAATAACAAAAAATTCAAGAAAAATTCTAATTTTTCAAGTTTCACACATTTAAAAAAAAATTTGAAAGAAAATGATTTTTTAAATTTAAAAATGAATGTAATTTGTAAAAGTACACCTAATGATTTAAATTCTGAATTTGTGAAAAAAAATGATTTATTTATTTCATCATTAAAAAATACAAAAAAAACACAAAACTCATATTATGAAAATCGAAATACTGGTAAAAAATTATTATCTTCATTAAATTTTCAAAAGAAATCTACTGCAACAAATCAAAATTCATCTTTTTCAGAAACATCGAAACAACAAGTTGTATCAATTACATATGAAGAAATTGGTCTTTTTCCTAGATCTTTTAATCGAGTTTTTGATAGATTTTTTAAACAATTATTTTTTGATGTTGAAAATTTAGTTATCCAAGAATATAGATTTTATCGTTATCTTTTTTTAACAACAGTAAAATGTTTGTTTATTTTAATTTTTGTTCCATTAGGAATTAATTTTCTTGCAAAAAATTATTTAATTAGACCAGTAACAGAATATTATTGGAATACGCATAATCATGAAATATTTTTAAATTCTTATCAACAAAAACGAGCTTTTACGGAATTAAAAAACTTTGAAGAAAAAATTTATTTTGAATCTTTACTTTTTTCTGAAAATCAACTTTTTTTTGGAATATCTGAAAACCAATTTGAAAAGAATTTATTTTCTAGTAATCAAACAACAAATAAAAATGATTTTCTTATGTCATCTGTTGAGCACACATCATTACAAAGCAATAACAAAAATTTACAAAATCGAAATTTCTTACAACAAAAAAACATATCATCTTTAAAAGATAATATTTCCATTGTTGAAAGCGGAAATGGAAGAAGTTCTCAAAATTTACAGACAGTTTTTTCTTCAATTGAAGAAAAAGTTTTAAATAAAAAACAGCTTATCAGCCAACAAAGTTCGCAACCGCTGCAAAAATTCGAAATTCAAAATTTATCTTCTTCAAATAATATAAAAGTTTTTACAGAAAATCAAAATTTAAAAGAAGAAAACAATTCTTTTGCTTTTATGAAAAGTCAACAAAAAAATCAATTTCATAATGATTTATCTATTGCTTTTACGAATTCTATTCAAAAACGTTTACAAATGAAAATTTTTGAATTAGCAAATCACTACAACGAAGAAAGTATAGAAGCTATTACAAATTTTTTTGCAGATGTATTAAGTTTTAGCAGTTTATGTTTTTTACTTGTTCGTTTAGAAATTCAAATTAATATTACTAAGTCATTTTTATTAGAAGTTTTTTTTGGTCTTGATGATAGTAAAAAATCATTACTTATTTTATTTATTACAGATCTTTTAGTTGGATATCATTCTCCAAATATTTGGGAATTATTTTTTCAAACTTTATTTGATCATTATGGCTTACCTGAAAGCCAAACTACTATTTTTTTATTAGTAGCAACTCTTCCTGTATTATTAGATGTATTATTTAAATATTTAATTTTTCGTCATTTAAATAGAGCTTCTCCAGCAACTGTAGCAACTTATCATGCTATGATTGAATAATATGAAATTTTTTGATTTTTTGATGAATTTTATGTAGAATATAAAAAAAGTTTTTTCTCATAGAAAAAAAATTTGTTCTGTTAGCAAAAGATCAAAAAATTTGCCATGAAATTTCACAAAAATTTTGACTTTTTGATGAATAAGTGAGTTAAAAATAAAATATTTCAAATTTTCTCAAAATCTCATTATTCAGTTTTTTCATAAAAATTGTGATAAATTTACAATATTTTTGAAAAAAGCTTTAAATAAAGTAAAATTTTTTTTTGAAAACATATTTAAAAATGCAGTTAGTTTGTTTTTATTTAGTAAAAAAAAAATTATATTACTAAAATCTTTGTTTTATTTTTATGTAGAACAATATATAGAATGTTCAAAAAATAAATCAAAAAAGGATATAAAATTTATAAAATATATTAATATGTCAACTGTTACTGAAATTATCGAAAAATTAAAAACATTAACTTTATTAGAAGCTTCTGAGTTAGTTTCACAAATCGAAGAAACTTTTGGAGTAGATGCTTCAGCTCCTGTTGGAGGTGGTGTAATGATGGCTGCAATGCCAGCTGCTGGTGGTGCTGAAGCAGCACCAAAAGAAGAAGAAAAAACATTATTTGATGTTATTTTAGAAGAAATTCCAGCTGATAAAAAGGTAGGGGTTTATAAAGTAGTTCGTAATATTGCAAATATTGCTGTAAACCAAGTAAAAGAATTTACAGCTACATTACCAAAAGCATTAAAAGAATCTGTTTCAAAAGAAGAAGCTGAAGCTGCTAAACAACAATTAGAAGAAGTTGGTGCAAAAGTGAAAATTGTTTAAATTTTATTTTTTAAAACAACATGAAAACTTTTTTTATAATCGTCGTTTTTTCTCTGTAACTGTCGTTTCTGCCTTTGGCAGAAACACCATCTAACAGGAAAAATTTTGCTTGAGAACATGTTTTTCAAAAAACACGTTCTCAAAGCAATTGTGAGAAAAATGTTTTCATGTTGTTTTAGAAAAAAATTGGAGTCTTTATCTTGCGTGTTTTTTTTATCTTGCGTGTTTTTTTTAGAGTGTCGTGGCGAGTGTGTGCCTGTTGGCAAGCTCAAAGCTTTGCCAAGCTCAAAGCTTTTGAGAACTTTGGAACAAAGTTCTCAGGCTGCCCCCTGCACCTTTTGAGAAGTTGTGCTGGGGGTTTTTACCTTTTGGCAGCCTGCCTGCCGGCATTGCTTCGCTCCCGGCAGTTCACCTTTTGGTAGCGAAGCAATTGGCCTTTTCGTCAAAAACCCGCCAGATTACCGGTGGCGCCGGCTGATGGTTCAATATTTTTTTTTCACGGATTTTGCGCGTTTTCTAGCCTATAGACGTACTCGAAAACACACAAAACAACTTTTTTCAAAACGTGTCAAATTTCATTTTGCGCGCTTTCTAGTCTATTAATGTACTAGAAAGCGCGCAAAACCCACTTTTTTCAAAACTCGTAAAATTATAATAGAGTTTTACGTGGTTGTTCTAATTTTACTGATGAAAAAAAAAAGAGCTCATGTCTTTAATTTCAGATCGTTTTTTAACTTTTAAGAAAATTTCTCTCTTTAAAGAAAAGTTTTTAAAAGATATTGAACTGGGACAATATTTAGAAAGGGTGCTGGTCACTCATTATACTACAATGCCAAACATCTCAAAGCCTCGTCCTTTGAAACGTATTGGCCATCTTTGGCAAATTAAGATGTCCAGGTGAACGACAGAATATCTATGTAAATCTATTCTGTTAAGCAGTTCACGAAAGATCAGTTGGAAGCTGATCTTGGAATTCATACTGTAATATGGAGAACGAAAGTTAACTCACATAGTGATCCACACTTCATTTGTTCTAACTTTTAGCAAATTGTACAGCTGGTTACTGTACCTCTAATCTTCTAGCTTCAAACGAACTTGCAAGAATCTTTAGAGAAAGTTTTTGTGTACTTTTCTTGTGCACAAAATATTTGGTCTTGTTTGCTAAGTGTGAGAGTGAGCTCCTAAGTCACAGCTTGCTATATGTGGAGTAAAATAAAGGCCTAAAACTCCCTAATCCTGAGCCATCGAAATGGATGGGAGAGTGAAACTTCTAAAAGCTGAAGCCCCATTGAAAAATGTTCCTTGAGTTAACAAGTTGAATCAAGAAGAGAAAACAAATCTTCATGAATTCAGGATGCCAGTGTAATAGCCTTTGCTATCTACCTGCCGAAAAGTCGAGATGCTCTAATCGACGCTGACTAGAAGATGCTCTAAAACGAATTTCATGACTTTGTAGGCCAGCTAAATCTCATTATAAAATGTATTAAGCCTTGATCTCAGATATATTATTCTTGCTCACAAATTATAAAGAATAAATGTATAATATACCTGAAGTAGCACCAGTGAGCAAACTAAAACTTGAAACGAACTCTATTTTTCTTTCTTAACAGTGAAAATAAAAACTGTACTGTGTTGTAGGAGGACAGGCCTACTGATATGTTTCTCAGAACTAAGATTATGCACCAGTACTTATAATAAGTATTCTAAAAACTGCCTATGCCATTTATCCTACCGAAAGTTAACAGATCTAGAATTCAATTAATGAATAAAATTTGTTCAGTCACCGACTCTATATGTATTATTGTTATGTATTATTGTTTATTTGCTAGCTCATAGAGCCCAAATAAATTTCACGAATTTCAATACTCTTACGCGAGAAGAAGTTATGCTGCTGCCTAGCGCCAAATGGAATGCTAAGCACCTTGCCAATAACCCTCATGTAAAACTCTTCTATGCTTTAGAAGCTGTAACAAGCATTTTACCATTTGAAACTGAAAATATTCAGAATCTTTCTGAACAAGAATCAGCTGAATACTTGGAAAAGATCGCTGAAGAACTCGTTAATAATCCTAAACCAAGAAATGCTAGAATCCTGGCTACTAGTGCACTTAAGCCCAACAATATCAGTTCTCATAGATATGCTTTAATATCAAGAATCCTTCGTCATTACCAAGCAATTCCTATTTTTGAACCAAAGACTTTACAGCCCAATGAAAGCTTAAATACGTGAACTCCCAGTGTTCTTCTTTCTTTAGTATTAGAAATTGTAGAAAGCTGTGAAATTCCGCTTGATGACGATTTTCGAAAAAGCGGGTTTTGCGCGCTTTCTAGTACGTCTATAGACCAGAAAGCGTGACAGAGTATCTATACCGCCGGTTCGGAAGATTCCCCCAGGCTGGCAGGGGGAATCTGAAGTGCTTGAGGTACCAGCTTCCGAAGTTGAAACTTCAGAAGCTGGCGGCGAAGCTGGCGGTAAAGCTGCCGAAGCAGGTGGCGAAGCAGGTGGCGAAGCTGGCGGCAAAGCTGTCGAAGCTGACGGTGAAGCAGCTAAAAAGGAAAAGAAGAAAAAGGACGAGTAAATGAATGCTCGTAGATCACGTAAGAAAGTGCAGGCTGATAAACCAGAGGTTTCTGCTTCTGGTTTATCAAATGTGCCTGCTATGACTGTTTCTCAATATATTTCTAAATTTAAGGTGCCATTTTCAAATAGGTTTTTCTGCGAAGCTAGGCAGATGGGACACAGTTTGGAAACCTTTCAGACACTTTTTGGACAGATAGTTTCCTTTTCTTTACTGTGTTCAGTTGCTTGTGTCTGAAGTGTCTTCGACTTTTTGAATTTTTGCCCACTCATATTTAAATCTCTCTAAATTTCAGATATTCTCTTAAATTTAGTGGGTGAGACACTTAAATACACGCAAGACACGCAAGGACACGCAAGGACGCGCAAGGACGCGCAAGGACGCGCAAGGACGCGCAAGGACACATTTTTTCTCTTTATTTACAGTGTCCATCTGCCATCTGTTTTTAATTCCTTAAACTTTGAGCTAAATTTCAGCCTTTCATGTTTTGTAAACTAAAGGCTTCTCGAAACACTTTTCATCATTGTGTTTTTCTTCTGCTAAAGAACTTTTGTTTCTTTATTATTTGGATGACCTTTCATCTTTCACCTCAGAAAAAGAGGGGCTCCTCCTTGAGCCTGGAGCAAGGGGAGGGCTCGCGAGCAATTCGAAATCTGTAAAAAAGAATACGAAGAAGCTAAGAAGGCGAACCCGAAGACATCCAAAGGAAAAAAGTATTTTGAAACAAATAGGCGTTTTTATAGATTGGTACCTAGCTATTACAAACGAACTAAAGCACCCCGTTTATCTACGGGAGGATTTTCATGGCATGAACAAGGTTTTACTTTTAAGAATTGCCTCTGATCTAGCAAAAAAGGAAAATGTTGCTTTCGTAGATATCGATATGGGTGCTGCTCATTCACGAATTGCTTGCTATTTAAATCGTGGTATAGGGAAACTTTTAGAAGCTTCTTTAAAGAACCCAGATTTCTGGGCAACACAAGTTAAAAAGGTGAAACCTGTTTTTCAAAAGGCAGGTATCAGTCTTCATGATGGTGAGATCAAAAAGATTTTGAAAGTGGGGTTGTATACCTCTCTAAACGGCGGAAATCCCTCTTCAGATAACAGAATCATGGATAACATGACACAAAACACTGGAAGATACCTGAAAAGCAAAGGAATAGATGAAAAAGATAAAAAATCACGACAATCGGATTCTTTGTTTTTCGCAATAAGATATGCTTTTGAAGGGTTTGCCCTTATTCAGGAAGTGCGCGATTTAAAGATTTAAATCAGCGATGTTGTGTTTCTCCCCATTTTCCTGATGAGGAAAGAGCTTATATGTGCTACAGCGTTGACAGATCGACACCTTATTTTGTGGAATCGCAGCACAAAGCCATTTCTCGAGTACTGCAAGGCTTCGAAGTGGTTCTGCTGGCCGCACTTGTTGCTGACATTTTTGCGCTGGGTGGGATTCCTGCGAGTTTAGGAAATTTGAAAATTCAAATTTCTTGAACTTTTTTATTACAAAATCAAAAACTTCAAAAACCTGTTGAACTTGATAATGAAAAATTCTTTGGAAGTTATGAAAAACCTGTTCCAGCAACGTTTTTAAAAAACTGGTTTTTGTAGAATTTTCATGATTGTTATTACACAGTCATGACTTTTTTAAATAATCAAGCTTTAAAAGAACATTTAATGTCTCTATTTTCTAAAAAAGGTCTCTCTCCAAAAATAGGCTTAAAATGCGATTGAAACGGCTTTTTTGATTTCTAATACATATAAAAAATTTTTCGTGCTCCCAGCCTGCTAGCGAAGCAAAAAAAAACACGGTTTAAACGGATTTTTGGGTTTAAACGGATTTTTGCTGTTGCTTCCTGCCTTGCCTTTTTCAAATTTTTGGCGTTCCGTGACCTTTTAGGTTGTTTCCGCGTTTTTCTGTATTTTTTAGAAAAAAATAAGCAGGAAAAGTGCAGGTAAAAACGAGACCAAATTTGCAGGAGATCGTCGAAACTCACTCAGTTTCGGAGAGAGAGGGATTCGAACCCTCGGTACGAAAGAATATCGTACAACGGATTAGCAATCAGCCGCTTTCGACCACTCAGCCATCTCTCCATTTTCTTTTTCAAGTAAAACTTTTTCTTTCTTATTTTTTATTGAGCCTTTTGGCAGCCGGCATTGCTACGAAGTAAGCAAACGAAGGAAGGGCTGGGCTCAATAAAAATAAGGGCTTCTTTAAAAATTTCAAAATTTAAAGCAGAGCCTTTGAAGCAAACAAGGTACTTCGTGAAATAAATAATCACCCTGGCACTAAGTTGATTTTTCCTGCTAGACTTCCAACAAGTTTGTCAACTTCTTCAGAGTTTCACAGCCAAGTTCGGGATGGATTGGCGTGGTTCCACTGAAGCATAGAGCACCAGAGTATCAGCGGAGCAAAGCTCCGGAGGTTTTAACTTCCAGTGCTAGCTTTGACTCAGCCCTTTTGAAAATTTGAAAAAAGGGCAGGAGAAAAGCTAGCACAACTTGCTTACGCAGAAGTGAAAAAAATAGGTCAAAATCAATTAGCCTTTAGTATATCTCAGCTGAAACCATTACTGGCCTTACACTTGATACCTATACGACAGCTTGTCTTGCTGCGGCTTAATGGAGAATACTCATCTTGGTCTGGACTTCGTACTTAGATGCATTCAGTACTTATTCACTCCATGCGTGGCTACCCTGCGTTTACTTTTGGAAAAATAACAGGTACACCATTGGCATGTTCGCTACAGGTCCTCTCGTACTATGAGCGACTGACCTCAATATTCTAACGCTAATACCGGATATGGACCGAACTGTCTTACGCATGCATTACCTTTTTTGGTAATTTTCTCCTCCATTTTCATGGAGGCATGGACTATGTCTTCATCTTTGAAATTTTGGATCTCAAAGAGTTGGCGTATTATAAAATCTTTCACACAAGATCTTATCCCAGCAATTCAATCAAAGAATTGCTGAAGTCTCTACGGGGACGACAATATTTCTAGATTATCTTCAGCTCTTGGAGCTCTTTTGCTACAATTTCTGCAGTTATTTCTCTTTTTTTTGAATCATTTAACTGAGCCACGTGGTCCGAAATACGACACAGTTCAATGAATAAGAGTACAGAATTTTTTGAAGAAGGTAATTGTTCAATTATTCGAAGAAGAAGATTTGCTTGTTTTTTTTTCATACGAAGGAATGGAGAAAGTTGTTTCAAAAAAGAATAGACACATCTTGTTTCTGTTAAAACATAATCAGAGATATTTCCTCGATCACGAACGATTCCATATCCAATGATATTTCGTATATGTTCTAAGAAATGTCGTTTTTTTTTGAGTTGTGTGATTTGAACAGTGCATCGAATTTGAAACCTATACACATAGTCAGATCGACGAACAATTTGTGCAACAATACTCCCATCACCATCGATGAGACCAGCTAAATAAATAAGATCATCTCTGTTAATATTTTTCATAATAAGTGTTTGAAAATTTCTATTTACTGAATTCTAAGAAAATTTATGGAACCAAAATATTGAAGTCTTCCCTCGGCGTTGCCATCTATAGCAGTTCGACTATAGGAAGGTTTCACCGATATAAGCCAATACTCTATCTATATCACTACAGATAAACGCAGTATTGTTTACGTTCTGAACCCAGCTCACGTACCACTTTAATGGGCGAACAGCCCAACCCTTGGGACCTACTACAGCCCCAGGATGTGATGAGCCGACATCGAGGTGCCAAACCTTCTCGTCGATGTGAACTCTTGGAGAAGATCAGCCTGTTCATTTTGTTATTCTTCTATATGAAATATAGAAACTCTTTGAGTTTTCTTTCAAAGTCCAGACTATGTCATAAACCAAATTTTTCTTTTGAATCCTCATAACTAGAATACAAAGCAATCTAGTAATGAAGAGTCAAAATTTGATCCCCAAGCACTTTATTTAAACTCTGAATATATGATTCAAGAATGAAATTTAGTCGTTGAGCATGCCAAATACTTATGCCTTCAGAAGCACATTTGAAAGTTTCTAAGCTTTGGGTATGCTGCAAATTTACGTTTTGCGTCTTTTTGCAATTCACTTGGTTTTTTCTTTTTTATTTATTACTCTTCGCTCTAATTCTTTCGAATTAGAAGGACAACATTTCAATAATCCCTAGAGTAACTTTTATTCGTTGAGCGACGGCCCTTCCACACGGCACCGTCGGATCACTAAGGCCAGCTTTCGCTCCTGCTCGACTTGTAGGTCTTGCAGTCAAGCTCCCTTTTGCCTTTACACTCTAAGTCTGATTTCCGTCCAGACTGAGG
This sequence comes from Coelastrella sp. MACC-549, assembly GCA_018290735.1. Classification (NCBI taxonomy): domain Eukaryota; kingdom Viridiplantae; phylum Chlorophyta; class Chlorophyceae; order Sphaeropleales; family Scenedesmaceae; genus Coelastrella; species Coelastrella sp. MACC-549. The sequence goes on along the minus strand of CM031383.1, from coordinate 109,265 downwards.
GAACCTTTGCGCGCCTCCGTTACCTTTTAGGCAGATTGTTAACTATCTAGAATACTTTTTTTTAAAAAAGCTTTTCTAGATAGCTTTCTTTATTTAGAGAAATAAAGAAATCTATTATTTCCATAATAGCTCAGACTTTATCACAAAGCTCTAATTTTGTAATTTAAAAGAATAGCTTTTTAGCATGAAGTCGTTGTAGGGTTGTTGAAAACAACATGTGTTTTATTCACATAAAACAATCATTTTTCTCAACAAGACCTTGCTGATTAGCAAAACAGAATTGTAAGCACTTTCAGCACTTTAGCTAAGTTTAAGCACTGCATTACTACAGTGCTGCCCTCCTAGTTAAGGCTTCCGCCCCAGAAAAACTGCCCACCTGAAACTGTCAAGTGTCCCGATTCAGGGATCACCATTAGGATTCTAGCCTCTCCAGAGTGGTCTCTCAATGATGGCTCCAACTTCCCCGGAAGGAAATCTTCAATGCCTCCCACCTAGGCTGCGCAAGAAAAGCCCGAACCCAATTCCAGGATACAGTCAAGCTTCATAGGGTCTTTCTGTCCAAGTATTAGTAGTCCGCATCTTCACGGACAAGTCTATTTCACCGAGCCTCTCTCCGAGACAGCGTTCTGATCATTACGCCTTTCGTGCAGGTCGAAACTTACTCGACAATGAATTTCGCTACCTTAGGCAGATAGCTTTAGAGTTCATTCACCATATTTCTGGAAATAGAGATGAAATGAATGAACACGGACTATATCTTTCGTCAATTTTGTGGTGTTTTTTTTTGAGCTCCAAAAAGCTGGTTGTGCTGGAGTCAAAATTTCAAAAATTGACTTATAAAACGTGTAGTCTCTGAGGATCCAACCAAAAATTCATCTTGAAAAAAAGAAGGGCTATGCCTAGCTTGTTCGCAGCTCCTCGTCGACAGATGTGGACAAGTTTTTTTCTTCACAAAAGAGAATACAATATTGCTGAAAGTCTACCAATGATTTGAAAGTTTCGTTTGATTGGCCTTTTTGCATGCGCAAATCATCCCAAATCGGAGCCAATTCGTAGACAAGCGATTGAAATTGGAGATGCTTTCCTTGATCAAAAGCATCCAGCAAAGAACAAAATTTTTCAAATCTTGTTTTTTTCGAAGTGCATGCGAAAGGAATGACATATTCTCGATAAAACGGAACAAGTTTTTCTTGCAAACTTTTACGTGTATCGATTTCAAAAACAAGAGTAGCATTGCTGCCGCTTTTGTAGCGAATTCTTCCAGTCCCGAAGAAACACAAACACTCATAGAGATGTTTTGCTCCATTTCCATGCTGCGTTACATTGAAAGCTGGATCTAAATAAACACCAAACTTGCTGTTTTTTCCTTTTTTTGCACCAACACATATAGAACCTTCACCTTCTAAGAATCCACCTAAATAGTATTTTTGTGATTCGTTCAGAGGTACATAATTTTCGCACTGCAAAAGTCTTTGAAGAGTTCTCTTATATTCTGAAAAATTGCTGTTTTTTTGATTTTTTGCATTTGCTTCTTTCAACCCGTCGATGATATGACGGGGAAGTCTTTCTCCTGGTTTTAATAAAATAGACATGTTTTTCGAATTTTTTTGAATTTTTGTTGTTTCCTGCTGATTGGTCTTTTCATATTGGCATTTCACCTGCTCGGTTCCAATAATCACTTCCGGAAATGAACTTGTTTTTTTCCTTGTTTTTTCCAGAGTGGACGTCCCAGCATATAGTTTTATTTTACGACAGCCCTAAGATTAACTGTCATAGTTACAGCCGCCGTTCACCGGGGCTTCGGTCGTCAGCTTCGAAATTCCGAAGAACCTCTAACCAACTTCCTTGACCTTCCGGCACTGGGCAGGCGTCAGCCCCCATATATTGTCTTACGACTTTGCGGAGACCTGTGTTTTTGATAAACAGTTGCCAGCATAATGTTATCGTCTATACAGTCAATTTTTTGAACAAATGTTCTTGAACATATCATTTGCCATAAACTTTGTGTGTTTACGAAAACAAAGTTTAAAGAAAACTTTGTTTCTTTGAGTTTTGCCCAAAGATCAGACTATGTCATGTGTCGTTGTTCTTTTTTTTCTAAAAAAGAACGACACCCAGGTGCTCATCTACTAAGTAGTCTTTGAGCATTCTCATAGAAATGACGAAAACTTTGAAATTTCTTAAAAGCTTTGTTGCAAATTAAATGTGTGTTTTCAAAGTTTAAGCTTAAACTTTTCAAAAGATGAAAAGAAGCTAGCACTTTTAAACTCATATTTTTTTTGCAGTTCACCTGGTATTTGGAATTGTTAAACTTTCTTTGCAAAGAAAGAGAAATGTTTAACATCGGTCCGACAGAACCGACTCGCTGCGACCCTCCTTTTACAAAGGGCGCCCCTTCTTCCGAAGTTACGGGGCTAGTTTGCCGAGTTCCTTAGAGAGAGTTCTCTCGCGCCCCTCAGTATTCTCTACCAACCTACCTGTGTCGGTTTATGGTACAGGTCATTTTTGTGTTTTTCTAAATTTTAGAGGTGTACGAGCTTTTCTTGGAAGTAGAACATTATCGGCGCTTTCTAGAACAAGTCTAGAAAGCGGGGTCACGCCTCAGCTCAAGATTCGTTTTTCTTCGATCTTTCGTCGCCTTGAACGTTTCCACTACAATCCACAAATAGACCCGATTTAGCTTTCTTCGTCCCTCGGTTCCCACAAAAATGAGTACAGGAATATTAACCTGTTTGCCATCGACTACGCCGCTCGGCCTCGCCTTAGGTCCTGACTCACCCCCCACGGACGAACCTTGTAGAGGAACCCTTAGGTTTTCGGGGCATTGGATTCTCACCAATGTTTTCGTTACTCAAGCCGACATTCTCACTTCTGCACTGTCCACCTAGACTCGCGTCATAGCTTCACCCACTGCAGAACGCTCCCCTACCGATTTGTTTTGAATTTTTCTCACGAGCTTCGCTGCTTCGCTGCTTCGCTACCTTTTTGAAAAAAAAGGTAGCGAAGCAGCCCTTTTGAGGAGGCAGTGAAAAAAAGAACAAATCCCATAGCTTCGGCAGGCTGCTTAGTCCCGGCCATTGTCGGCGCAAGAACGCTTTACCAGTGAGCTATTACGCACTCTTTCAAGGAATAGCTGCTTCTAAGCGAACCTCCTGGTTGTTTCAGCATTCTCACATCCTTTTCCACTTAGCAGCCATTTAGGGGCCTTAGCTGATGGTCTGGGCTGTTTCCCTCTTGACTATGAAACTTATCTCCCACAGTCTCACTGGCTCACGGAATCCTTTGCCTAATATTCGGAGTTTGCCACGACTTGGTACCGCTTTCGCAGCCCGCACCGAAACAGTCGCTCTACCCTTAGACAGGACATCGTCGCCGCTGCGCCTCAACGCATTTCGGGGAGATCCAGCTAGCTCTGAATTCGATTGGAATTTCACCGCTAATCACAGCTCATCCCCCGATTTTTCAACATCGGTGGGTTCAGTCCTCGACATAGTGTTACCCATGCTTCAACTTGGCCATGATTAGATCATCCAGGTTCGGGTCCATAAGAAGTGACCAAATCGCCCTTTTCAGACTCGCTTTCGCTTGGGCTCCGGAGATTCTTCCTTAACCCTGCCACTTCCTATAAGTCGCCGGCTCATTCTTCAACAGGCACGCGGTCAGATATGATTACCCTCCCACTGCTTGTCAGCTTACGGTTTCATGTTCTTTTTCACTCCCCTACGGGGGTTCTATTTCACCTTTCCATCGCTGTACTTCTTCACTATCGGTCACTCAGGAGTATTTAGCCTTACGAGGTGGTCCTCGCAGATTCACACGGGATTCCACGTGCCCCATGCTACTCGGGATTTTCCTCAGCTGCTGCTTATTTTCTGCATATTTCGCTTCGCAGCGCTTCGCAGAGCTTCGCAGAGCTGTTTCTACCAAATTTAGAAATGGTTGACTACTGGACTTTCACCATCTATGGTGCAGGATTCAGCTGCTTCGTCTCTCATTTTTTACGCGAACTCTGTTTTTCTGTTCGCGCCACTGACTTGGATTCCCACTACCCCACCCTCTTTTTTCAAAGAGGAGTGGTTTAGGCTATTCCCATTTCGCTCGCCGCTACTCCGGGAATCGCTTTTGCTTTCTTTTCCTCCGGCTACTGAGATGTTTCAGTTCACCGGGTTGCCTCTTCCTTTTCTATGAATTCAAAAAGGAGTTCTAAAAGAGGTTGCCCTATTCGGGAATCTTCGGATCTATGCTTGTTACCAGCTCCCCGAAGCGTATCGCCGGTATCTGCGCCCTTCGTCGTCTCTGAGTGCCTAGGTCTCCACCGTAAGCCTTCCTTTCTTTGACCTAAGATCTGCCACCTGTTGCTTGCTTTCTTTTTTAGCGGAGCAAGCCAGCGTAAAAAAAAAGCAAGCAACAGAAAAATGGCATACAAAGATTTGAAAAAATTTCTACAGAAAAAGAAATTTTCCAGGACCATCCTAGCTTGCTAGGAAAAAAGTACTGGCAACCTTTTGATCACATCTCCTCTTTTGAGCCTTCTGCTAGCAAAGCTAGCAGGAGAGCTTTTGGTTTTTAGTGAAAGCTAAAAACTCAAAAAATAAGCCGTAAAAAGAGATGGGTGGAAATAAAGGGATTCGAACCCTTGGCCCCTGCCTTGCAAAGGCAGTGCTCTACCAACTGAGCTATATTCCCTTTTCTGACTTTTTGCCTAGCTTGCTAGCTTGCGAGGCAAGCTAGGAGAAAACCCAACAGCGAAAAAGCTGGACCATACTGGACTTGAACCAGTGACCTCTCGCTTATCAAGCGAGCGCTCTAACCAGCTGAGCTAATGGTCCTTTTGTTTTTACTATGACTCTTTTTCGCTTAAAGCGAAGTTCTTTTTATAATGAGAAAATAAAAAGGAGAAAATCGTCATAATAAAAACATAAATATGTCCCTGTCTTGCCTTTTGAGAAGTCTCAAAAGGCAGGGGACAAAAAAATCAAAAACGAGACCTGTTCATAAGGTCTAATTTGAAAAAAAAAGGTTCTCCATCCACACCTTCCAGTACGGATACCTTGTTACGACTTCATATTAGTCACCAACCCAACCGTTGACATTGGCCTCCCTACCAGCGAAGCCGGTAAGGTTAACGTCCTGTCTTCGGGACAGATCGGCTTCCAGCATGTGACGGGCGGTGTGTACAAGGCCCGAGAACGTATTCACCGCCATATAGCTGACTGGCGATTACTAGCAATTCCGGCTTCATGCAGGCGAGTTGCAGCCTACAATCTGAACTGAGGCTAAGTTTGCTAGATTCGCTCCCCCTCGCGGGTTCGCTTCCTATTGTCTTAGCCATTGTATTACGTGTGTAGCCCAGGATGTAAGGGGCATGCTGACTTGACGTCATCCTCTCCTTCCTCCGGCTTGCACCGGCAGTCTCTTTAGAGATCCGTTTAAGGTTTTAACTAAAGACAAGGGTTGCGCTCGTTAGAAGACTTAACTCTACACCTCACGGCACGAGCTGACGACAGCCATGCACCACCTGTGTCCGGGTTCCTAAAAAGGCACCAATCTATCTCTAGAAAGTTCCCGGCATGTCAATCCCTGGTAAGGTTCTACGCGTATCATCGTATTAAACCACATAATCCACTGCTTGTGCGGGCCCCCGTCAATTCCTTTGAGTTTCACTCTTGCGAGCATACTCCCCAGGCGGGATACTTAACGCGTTAGCTTCAACACTGTTTTTGACAGCATTTAGTATCCATCGTTTACAGTTAGGACTACAAGGGTATCTAATCCTTTTCGCTCCCCTAACTTTCATCTCTCAGTGTCAGTCATGGCCCAGCAGAGCGCTTTCGCCACTGGTGTTCTTCCTAATCTCTGTGCATTTCACCGCTCCACTAGGAATTCCCTCTGCCCCTACCATACTCGAGTCTTTAAGTACTCAACTGCTTGTCCAAAGTTGAGCTCTGGGATTTAACAGTTGACTTTAAAAACCACCTACAGATGCTTTACGCCCAATCATTCCGGACAACGCTTGCACCCCCTGTATTACCGCGGCTGCTGGCACAGAGTTAGCCGGTGCTTATTCCTTAAGTACCGTCATTTTTTCTTCCTTAAGAAAAGGGCTTTACAGTCCACGAACCGTCATCACCCACGCGGTATTGCTCCATCAGGCTTTCGCCCATTGTGGAAAATTCCCCACTGCTGCCTCCCGTAGGAGTCTGGGCCGTGTCTCAGTCCCAGTGTGGCTGATCATCCTCTCAGACCAGCTACTGATCGTCGCCTTGGGAAGCCTTTACCCCCCCAACTAGCTAATCAGACGCAAGCCTCTCTCTTGGCAGTTTTCACTTTTAGCTCCTCAGCATTATGGGGTATTAGCAGCAGTTTCCCGCTGTTATCCCCCACCAAAAGGTAAGTTCTTACGTGTTCCTCACCCGTCCGCCACTGCAATCTTCTTTTCCTTGCCCAAAGAGCATGAAAAAGGGATCTCGTTCGACTTGCATGTGTTAAGCATACCGCCAGCGTTCGTCCTGAGCCAGGATCAAACTCTCCATAAAATTTTTTCTTTCTATTTGATTACAATAGCTTTTGTGAAGCTTTTTCTCAAATGTAACCTTATCTATGATTTTTTGAATTTTTCATATTTTGGTTTTTTGAACATTCCTGTTTTTTAATTTAACAAAATTTTAAACTTTGTCAATTTTTCTTTTTTTATAGAACTATAATTTTTTTTTTATTTTTTCGGCCGGCAACCCCTAGCCCGTAACTTCTTGGCAGGCTGGCAGGCTAGCAGAAAAAATCCAGAGAATTTGAGTATTTAGAAAACTCATTTATTTACAATATATATGTAATATATAGGTATTACAGTGTAATATGATCATATTACAATTCAAAATTCTTTTTTAAGAGGAAGTTTTTTTTTTAAACTTACCTTATAAATATATATGACTACATTGTGATTTTCTCCATAAATGCCCAAAATGGCATCTATTTTTTCATTTTTGATGAAACTCTCAAAATTCTTTTTTAGGTCTCTTAAATCGAAAATATGAAGGTTTTTTGTTGATATTTTTTGATATATATTATGAAATTTCTTTTTTTCGTCTTCTAAATCGAAAATATGACGCGCTTTTTGAAGATTTACGTTTATTTTCATTAATGTTTTCATAAACTTGTTTTAAATTGTAAAAATATGGTTCTAGAAAAAAAAACGGCCGGCAACCGGCCCAGCGAAGCGCGAAGCAGACTTCCAGGCTGGCAGGCTGACAGGCTGGCAAGAAGTAAAGGCGAAAAAAATAGGCAGCTTTTTGTTGAAAACAAAAAGGAGTATTCAATGAATTTGTTGAAGAATTTGTAAAACTTTCTGAGAAGAGAAGTTTTAACACGTTCTTAAATATAGCTTTTGAACATTATGTGCTATTTAAAACAACTAATGTTAATAATTTTTCCTTTCTATTTTTCTTTCATATAAAAACAAACCATTTTCAAGAGTTTCTCTAAATTGATTATCAAAAACAATGAATTTCGAATATTTTTTTCTAGTATTTTCAGAATAAATTAAAGCAACTTGCAAACGAATTAAATAAAATAGTGCCTTCAAATTCGCTATCAACTTTTTGTTTTCCTTCTGCATTTTTTTCGCCTTTACTTCCAACCTGCCTAAGGCTAGCTTCGCAACTGCCTAAAGCTCCGCCCTTTTTAAGAAGGCCAGCAGGCTGGGCAGGTAGCGAAGCTAGCAGGCTAGCAGAAAAAATCCAGAGCTCAAGTGCCAGTATTACTTATTTTTTCATTGAGTAATTACTCAATGAAAAAAACGAGAGCTCAAAAAAAAAAGCTCACAAAGCTGAAGGGTCAACCAGGGTATAAAGTCATTGCATTACGAGTAGTACTAGTACGAATACTTTTTTTTCTGCCTTGCCCGCCTTGCTTCGCAGGCGAGGCACGCAAGAAAAAACCAGTAGCCTTACCCTGGGAGACCTCAGGTCAACCAGGGTTGCTTCGCTAGCAAGAGAACAAAGTTCTCATTCAAACTAGGTATACTTGGTACTAAGAAAACTAGTACTTTTTTTCTGCCTTGCCCGCCTTGCTTCGCAGGCGAGGCACGCAAGAAAAAACCAGTAGCCTTACCCTGGGAGACCTCAGGTCGACCAGGGTTGCTTCGCTAGCAGAAGAACGAAGTTCTCATTCTAGTACTATACTAGTACTTTTTTTTCTGCCTTGCCCGCCTTGCTTCGCAGGCGAGGCACGCAAGAAAAAACCAGTAGCCTTACCCTGGGAGACCTCAGGTCGACCAGGGTTGCTTCGCTAGCAGGAGAACGAAGTTCTCATTCAAACTAGGTATACTTGGTACTAAGGGAACTTGTACTTTTTTTTTTTAAGAAAAAAAAGACGAGTAGTACTAGTACTAGTTTGAACTCGATCAGCCAGGGAGCGTTAGCGATACTGGCTGTCCCCCCCCCTAGCCCGGCCTTGCCTAGCTTTGCCTTGCCTTGTCTTGCCTTGCCCTGCCCCCTTGCCCAGCCCTGCGTGCTAGACCTAATCGGTATTTTACCAACTTTTCAAAACTTTGTCAATTTTTTGAAGTTTTTCTAAAAATTTTTTCATTATTCATTTTAAACACGTTTAAAGCCTCTCAAAACCACAAAAATTTGTTTTCTAAATTTCTACATAAAATTTTCAAAAAGTTTTTCTTCTGTTTGGATAGAATGTTGCCAATGTTTCCCTGTTAAAGTGAAATAAAAAAAAACAAAATTTTCTAGGCGGTTGGTTGGAAAAATGAAAAAAAAAGAATAAAAAATTATGAAACATTATGAAAAATGAACAATAAAACAAAAAAACGTAATTCCACTTTTATATCATGAAAATTGTATTTTAAAAAAAACAAAAACAACTCAATATTTGGTAAAAGTTGAAAAAGGGGATTTTTTAAAACTTTCAATTATTTTGCTACAAAAGAGAATGAACGAAAAACAAAAAAATAAAACAATTGAATTTTGTTTTTGGTATAAAATTTCTTGCAAAGAAACAAAGTTATTAAATTTAAATGACGTAATTTCACAATTTTTAGAACCTTGGTTACAAAATAAAGAATTTATTTACGAAAATATTTTTTTAAAAACAATGAACGCATATGTTTATAAAGAAACATTTTTACCTCTTTACTCTAAAAACCCGAATTATGAAAAAGCATCAATTTCCACTGGAAAAATCATTTGGAAATTATAAAAACAAAACAAATAGAATTTATTGTGAACCAATTTTTTATAATTTTTTTCACGGAGAAAAAGAGGTCAAAAATTTTTCTCTTACAAAAAAGAAACCGTTGAAATGGGAATCTGGAATGTATCTTTTAAATTCAGAAAAAAATAAAAAAGAAACAAACAGCTGGTGAAAAATTGCTGAAAAAGCTTTTACATCAAACAAAAATGATTTTTACGAAAGTTTCAAAAGAAAACCGAAACATGTTTTTGAATCTGTTTTTATTGAAGCAAACAGATTTAAAGACTGTTCTACTGTGAAAGAAGGAATTTTAATAAAAATCAAACGTTTTACAGATGATGAAGGCATTGTGATTGGGTTTGTTGAACTTTTTACTAATTTGAATGAACCCACTTTAGATGCTTTTGGGAAACAAAAACGTAGTTCTAAAAAAGAAAACCTTTTGAAAGCAAATAAGTTAGGTGCCCTTATTGTAAAATCACGAAAAAATGACAGTATTGTTTTTAACATTGGAAGTGGTTTTTCTGAAAGTCAACGAGTATTTTATTGGGAAACACGCGATAACCTTATTGGGAAGTTTGTGAAATACAAATATTTTGAAATTGGCGAAACTGGTGTACCACGTTTCCCAACATTTGTAGAATTTAGAGAAGTAGATGATATTTCATAAACATGAAAACTTTTCAAACTCAATGGTTTGAAAATAGTAAATGAAGTTTAAACATTTTTTGTTTAAACATTTTTGAGAAATTAGAAAATTTCACTTTTTATGTCATACATATGACATAAAAAGTGAAATTCTTCATTTTCACTTTTTTCACTTTTTATGTCATACATATGACATAAAAAGTGAAATTCTTCATTTTCACTTTTTTCACTTTTTACGTCATACATATGACATAAAAAGTGAAAAATTTGCATGTGGAATCCAAAAAATTCACTTTTTACGTCATGTATATGACATAAAAAGTGAAAAATAGAAAATTCTATCTAAAAAAATTCACTTTTTATGTCATGTATATGACATAAAAATCCAAAAAATCGAAAATTCACTTTTTATGTCATGTATATGACATAAAAATCCAAAAAATCTAAAATTCACTTTTTACGTCATGTGTATGACATAAAAAGATAAATTTTTCAATCTGAAAAAAAGTGCTTTTGCAAGATAAGTCGCATCGTAAGTGGTGAACTAAAAACACAACACTTTTCTTGCAACCTTTTGAACAGGTTGGAAGTTTTTTATACAAATTTTAACATTTAAATCAATATGACAAAAAATTTATAAATCAATATGACAAAAAATTTATTAGAGGCTTCTGATCATAGAACTAAAACGATATTAAATCCAGATGAGTGTGTTTTAGATTTTAAAAATTCTGACATTCTTAAAAATTCTGACATTCTTATGGACAATGAAAAAACACCATTTCATATCACTTTAAACAAATTAATACCCTATGATAAACCTATTAACTCAAATCATTTTTTACTCGTAAAACTTTTAGAAACAGAAGAAGAAATAAATTTCTGGACTTCTGACGTTTTTAAAAACCTCATGACAAACAAAATAAGTCAACTATCAACGAAACAAGGTGGTGGAATCTTATTTCAACATTGCTTAAAATTGAGTATTCCAGAAGGGAATAAGACAAAAGTTTACCTTATTTTCTGCATTCTATTTGAAAAGCGAGTATATCTCGTGAACAAAAACATATTCTCTTTTTCTCATTTCGATGTGTCTTTGAATAAAACTTTTCATTTCAATGACTACATCTTTTTAAAAATCAAAAAAAATCAAATTTTTTCCTTTATAAAAGAAGCTGAAAAATACAAAATCGAAAATTCACTTTTTATGTCATATGTATGACATAAAAAGTCAAAAATCGAAAATTCACTTTTTATGTCATATGTATGACATAAAAAGTCAAAAAATCTAAAATTTCTATCTCTAAAAATTCACTTTTTATGTCATATATATGACATAAAAAGTCAAAAATACAAAATACAAAATTCACTTTTTATGTCATGTATATGACATAAAAAGTCAAAAATACAAAATTCACTTGTTTTGGATTCGAAAGTTGCATTTCTTTTAAATATCGTGAATATTCTGTAAATGTTTATTCTTCGGATTTTAAAGATGATGTTTTAAGATAAATTTGAGTAAAAGAATTCTCTTTTTTAGGTTATTTTCCAAAGGAAAATCCGATGAACTCTTTAAATGTAAATTTCATTTTCTTTTTTTCTTGGAAAGACATCATCGCTTGTTTTGGATTCGAAAATTTAAGACCTTATTTTGTTGGTAAAAATAAAAATCCAAAATATGATGGTTATTTTCGTCAACAAAATAATATTTACGGCTATTCTACTTATGAATATGCTAGTATTTATTTCGAAACACCTATTATAATCAAATATATTTTAAAAGATGTTTTTGGTTGTAGTAATGGTAGTTTACAATCTCTTATTGATTCTGCTGGTTTATCAGATAATTTTTCTTCAGATAAAAAAGAAATGGATGCATATAAAACAAATATGGGATTAGCTTTAATAGAGCAACCATCTTCTTTTGTTAAATATGCAATGAATGATGCTGTTGTTTTATCTTCTATTTTAAATACAAAAATTGAAAATTCTAATTCTATTTTGATTGAAGTTTACAAAATTAAAGATTCTTCATATGATTTTGATTTGAATAATATTATTCCTTTAACAGTAGGGTCATTCATAGGTTTAAAAAAATTTATATTAGACCTATGTAATGTCTTACATTACAATTTTTTACTTTTTAACTTTTGTAATGTTAAGACATTACATGAGTTTTATGAATTTGAATTAAATCTACGTAATGTTTCACATTAGAATTGAAATTTCATTGCATTTATGTAATGTCTATACATTACATTGTAATGTGCTTACATTACATTGTTTCATTTGAAAATTTATGTTGCATCTATGTAATGTTTATACATTACAATATAATGTAAAGACATTACATGGTTTCAGTGATTTTTATGAAACTTATGTAATGTCTATACATTACAAATGTAATGTGCGATATTACAGTGTTTCTATTGAAAAAAATTTGAAGAATTTTTTACATCTATGTAATGTCTATACATTACAATTGTAATGTACGATATTACAGTATTCTAGAGTTTTTCTTCAAAAGTTGTTTTGGAATTCAAGAATACAAATTCTATTATGAATTTTAGCAGGTTCACTCATAGTAAAGCCTGCTAAAATTCAAAAAAAAATACTAAATTAATCTAAAGGTCTCATAGATAAAACAGGTTCATCTAAACGGTCGATACCTTTTTCAAAACCAGCTGCAGCAGCACGTGCACGTCCAGCATGCCATAAGTGACCAACAAAGAAGAAGAAACCTAAAACAAAGTGTGAAGTAGCTAACCAAGAACGTGGAGAAACAAAGTTTACCGCGTTAATTTCAGTAGCAACACCCCCAACAGAGTTTAATGAACCTAAAGGAGCGTGAGTCATGTATTCAGCAGCACGACGTTCTTGCCATGGTTGAATATCATTTTTTAATTTGTTTAAGTCTAAACCGTTAGGTCCACGTAATGGTTCTAACCAAGGCAACTATGTTCAAAAGTTTGTTCTTCATTTTTTTTCCTTTTGGTAGCCTGCTTGCTTCGCTACCTGTTGCTTCGCTACCGGTAGCGAAGCAAGCAGGCTACCAAAAGCAGAGTTTTTCAAATACATTTCATATGTTCTATTTCCTTCTTGCAATTCATAAGTCCGACGAGGATTTCCTTTGTCATCTACACTTGCATAATGCCAACCATCTACATTTCTTTGAATATTTTTTGCCCCAATATTCCGATTTTTTGCAAAACCTGCTCGAAATGCAGCACGAATACTTGGAAAAAAAACCACAAGAACAAAAAATGAAAAATTTTTTTCATTTTTTTGGTCTTGAAAAGCTTTTTGAAGATTTTTGCAAGGATGCGTTCCATTTTTTCATTGACGCCAATGTATTTGAAAACGTGATAGCAGATAACCTAATTCACCATAATACGAACAATTATTTTGTCGATCCAGAATTTCATAGACACCTGGATCTTTTAAAAAGGAAATATCAATTTTTTGTGAGTCAGTTGTTTCAACTGATTCAAAATTTGAATCATACGAAAAAAGAATTGTCCCATTTTGTCGACAATTTTTTTCTGTTGTTTTTCTTCTTTTGGTTGAAAACAAAGAAAAATAAATGAAAAAAAGAAAAAATTTCAAAAAAATTTTGAATGAAAACTTTTGGAAGATGTTTTTTTTAGGAATTTTGTTTCTTTTCAAACTTGTTTTTTTTTCTGAAAAAAAAAACAAAAAAACATAAAAAAAGAAACAGAGAAAGACCAAAATATCGTAAAAAAACACTCTTCCTTTCAATTTCTTGAAAGTTCAGACTATGTCTTCAAATCAATGAATAAAAAAGAGCATTGAAATGATGGGGAGTATTCTTTTTTCTTCTTTCTTTCCGCTCTGATTTTTTTTTCAGATTTTTTGGAGAAAGGAAAAACAAAAATAGTCGTTGAACGTTCATCTGCAAAAAAAAGATGATTCGTTGCAAGGAAAGATCGAGTGAATACTTTGTCTCGTTCTTGCATTTTCCCCATTTTTATTGGTTTGTTTTCAGTTTTTTCAGCTTTTTTTCTTGGAAATACAAAAAGAAATTTCCTCAAAACAGCATTCAAATTCCATGAAATAAAAGAAAATTTCAAAGAAAAAAGAAAAATGAAGGAAAAACCACGAGGCCTATTGGGTTAACCACGGAAATCCCAGAAACGCATTGTTTCACCACCAAAAATGATTTCACCAGTTGGTGATCTCATTAAATATTTACCTAAACCAGTAGGACCTTGAGCAGAAGCAACGTTAGCACCTAAACGTTGGTCACGAACTAAGAAAGTAAACGCTTGTGATTGAGAAGCTTCTGGACCTGTTGGACCATAAAATTCGCTAGGGTAAGCAGTGTTGTTAAACCAAGACATACAGCAAGCAATGAATCCCATTAAAGAAATAGCACCTAAACTGTAAGAAAGATACGCTTCACCAGACCAAACAAAAGCACGACGCGCCCAAGGCCATGGAGTAGTATAGATATGCCATAAACCACCTAAGATTTCTAATGTACCGATCCAAATGTGACCACCGATAATATCTTCCATGTTGTCTACACTAACGATCCAACCGTCACCACCAAAAGGTGATTTTAATAAATAACCGAAGATAACAGCAGCATTTGTTGTTGGGTTTGTGATTACACGGATATCTCCACCACCTGGAGCCCAAGTATCGTAAACACCTCCAAAATACATAGCTTTCCATACTAGTAACCAAGCACCAATACCTAACATGATAAGGTGATACCCTAAAATGTTTGTCATTTTGTTCTTGTCTTTCCATACGTAACCAAAGAACGGGAATGATTCTTCTAATGTTTCAGGTCCAATTAACGAGTGGTATACACCACCAAATCCTAAAACTGCAGAAGAAATTAAGTGTAATACACCTGAAACAAAGTAAGGGAATGTATCAATTACTTCACCACCAGGACCTACACCATATCCTAAAGTTGCTAAGTGTGGTAATAGAATTAAACCTTGTTCATACATAGGTTTTTCTGGAACGAAGTGTGCTACTTCGAATAGGTTCATAGCCCCTGCCCAATAAACAATTAGACCAGCGTGTGCTACGTGTGCACCTAAAAGTTTTCCAGAAAGGTTGATTAAACGAGCATTTCCAGCCCACCATGCAAAACCAGTAGATTCTTGGTCACGACCACCTACTGTTAGTGTTCCGTTAAATAGAGTTTCCACGGGTAATACCTCTAGGAGGAATACAAAATCTAAAACAATTGAATTTTAACAATAAAAAAAAAGAGAAAATAGTTATCATTTTTTTGCGTGCCTCGCCAGCCGGTAGCGAAGCAACAGGCCGGCGGGCAAGGCAGAGAAAAAATTTTCTTATGAACTTTAAATTTCAGAAAATGAATAAGAGAAGTTCAAATTGTCTTTATGATATTTTTTCATATTCATTTTGAAAAACTTTTTAGACAGAAAAATAAAAAAGAAATTTCTGCTATTTTTTATTTTTATGGGCGAACGACGGGGTTCGAACCCGCGAGTGATGGAGTCACAATCCATTGCCTTACCACTTGGCTACGCCCGCCATGAAAAGGAAATACAAAAATATTTCTATACATTGTATCATATTCAACAAAAAATTTCAAATCTTTAAATATACAAATTTGAACTTTCACTTTTTACATTTTTTATTTCAAACACCAAATCATACGTTTCAACTGATTTACTGCGGTTTTGAATCAGAAAACACACGTTTCAAATGGTATATTGCACATTTTGAAGAACAAAATACACTTTTTGTACACACTTATTGCATATATTGACAAATTCTTCACAAACACATTTGAAAACAATTTGCAAGATTATTAAATTTTAAACTTTTTCTGCCGGAGGCTAATAAAAAAAACAACAAAACATTTTAAGTGAATTTCATTTTTATTCTAAAATAAGTGCATTTTTAAAATTTTGAAAAACTTGGGTATTCAAAGTATTTAAAATTTCAAAATTTTTAAATTTTTAAAATTTATGTATTTAAAGGTTTTAGAAATTTCAAAAAATCAATAAAGTAAAAATTTAGGTATTCAAATTTCTAAAAAAACTTAAAATTTGAATAAATAAAATAAAACTTATAATTTTAAAGAAATTCGAATTTTACACTTTAATATAAATGAAAATCAAATATTGATCTTAAAATACAACTCTACGATTTGAATACTCTTTATTCTATTTTTTTTCGTAAAATTTTAGAATTTGTTTTGTTTTTTATTTAAAAGTTTCTAATTTTGAAAATTTTATTTTTCAAAATTAAGGTTTTCAAATAAAATGTATACTTCGAATACTTTCATGAAAAAAAAACTAGGGTATTCAACTATATATATACTTGAATACCCTAGTTTTTAAAATTTTGAAAATTCTGAGTTTTTTATATTTTTGAATACCCAAATTTTTAATTCTTCAAAAATCAGTGTCTTTACAACATTTAAAGTTTGTAAACAAAATAAAACTATTCTAGAAATTGATAAAATTGTATTTGAAGAAATTTTCAAAGAAACCACAAAGAAAAACCTAAGAAAAACCTATTGTTCATTAAGAGGGTTTTTGGTTTTTTTTTTTGAATTTTTTCTTCGTGGTTTTTTTGTTCTTTCATTTGGTTGAGTTGAAAAACCTTCATCAAATGAAGAAAAACCTTCATCAAATGAAAAAGAAGGTGGCCACGACATTAAAAAATCAGCTTTGGGTAAACCGTTCACGATTTTTCCATTAAGGACGAATTTTGAAACTTTGCACATAAAATAAAAAAAAAGAAATATGATGAATTTGAAAAATATGATGAATTTGAAAAATATGATGAATTTGAAAAAAAAAAAAGACTAGTCATTATTCTCCATAGGAGAAGCTGGACGAGAAAAAAGAGGAATATTTGATGGGAGTCCAAAAACTGCCAAATAAACTTCTTTTTCAATATTGAAAAGTCTGTTTTGCACAGGCGAAAACTCAGAACTGGTTTCTGCCTTGGCTTGGCGAACCCATTGCCATTCTGCAATCTGTTCACTCCACTGACTCGCTTCTTCAAATTGAATCCCGTCAGCTGACGTTTGCTTGTAGAAAGCAGCTAAGTGTTTCTTGAACAGTTCAAAAAAATCATGCAGGAGATTTTTTTTTGAAGTGTCAAACAAAACCTCCTGCACAGCTGGCGGAGCTTGGTGCACAAAGAAAAACAGTGTTGATAAATCAGAAGCACCAAGCTTGTACTTCTGCTTTGTGGACAACACGGAAACCATGGCAAACTCAAATGGAACACCTCCATCTGGGTAAGAGTCATCGACACCCTGAAGAAAAGTTTCAAAACTTTCCTGCGCCATGAGGCTGCAAGAGCACTGCTTCGCCAAGACTTTTTCACAGATGCTTTTGGATAGACTGTACCACCTCGTTTTTGCGCTCCATAATGGTAGGCACAACAGGAAAGATTATGTTTGCTTCGACGATATTTGTCGAAGGTTGTTTTAACTGTCTTTTTGTGGAGTGGACAGTACACATTGAAAGACCCATTATAACTGTCTGGAAATTCTTTTTGAAGCACGTGTTTATGCTTTTCAAGAAGAGCTGAGAGCCTCTCAACTGGAGAAACACGTTTGTTTTTATGAGTGCAGCAAAGAGGCGCTTCTTGATTGATAAAACAATTAATTTGTGTTCCTCGACTTGTTTTTTGGCATCTTGGACAATAGACAATCACTCGACTTTTGACTGTGCGAACATCTAAAGAAATAATTTGAACGTTTTGTCGAGCTGCGTGAAAAAAAACAACTCGTTCTCGTTCAGAAAGATTTTTTGATAAACGCAAGCGATCACCTGTCATACCCAGAAAAAAATATGAAAAAAAAAGATGAAAATGTATTTGTTTTTTCTATTGTAGCATTTTTTCAAAAAAAAATCAACAGGTCTTCACAATCAAAAAAAAAAGACCAACAGGTCTTCACAAAAATTTTTGGTGACTCTGGTCCAATTCATTTTGAAAACACTCGCCACAAAGAATCACAAAACCGAGAGGCCACTTGCCCCTAAGAGAAGGAACTTTCATGCCCTCAATAGTGACTTTGTGCTTGCCCTTCTTATGTGTGCACAGTCGAGGTGTCAAAGAGTGCAGTGTGGTAAAAATACTTGTTGGTTTTTTTGAAAAACATGTTTCGTCAAAGGCACACCAATTGTACTTCACCACATGAAGAGGGCCTCCATTCTTTGCAAGAAAAGGTTGTAAAAAGGGACGATTTCGGAGTGCTAAAGCATAACGTGCTTGTAATCCTCTTGAGATCGTTGGATCTCCAGGATACTTTATGTTTAAAAAGAGTGAGCTCCAAGGATTTTCAATCACTAAGGAACTGAACGTGTTCACATGTTCAGAAAGAATTTTCACATGATCAAAAAACGACAACACAGAGAGCACCAGTCGATCAGAAGCCATTTGATTGGTTTCAATGTGTTTTGGGTTTTTCTCATGTGTCCGCATTTGGGAGGCTTGTTGGAAACTTGAATAATATGTACATGGAACACCTGCAAACACCAAAATCCCATGAATAGGAAGGTGTGTATTTTCAAGAAGAAATGACAAAGAGGTTCGAAGTTTCGCTTGAACGGCAATTGATGAAAAATCTCCTTGAATGACTTCAAAATTTTCTGGCAAAAGACCAAGATCTTCAGCACGAGGAGCGTTTTCACAAAGCTGCGGGTCTAATTCAATTGCAAACGCATGAACCACACGAAAGTTCAAAAATGGAATTGCTTTGGAAACACTAAATGTTCCTGCAAAACAATCAAACACAATAATATTTTTTCGAGGAACCACCATACTAGAAAAATCACATTTTTTTGATGAAGATAAAACAGAATTTTTTTGATGAAGATAAAACAGAATTTTTTTTTGGAGAATTGCTTCTTTTTCTGAAAAAGAAGCAGTTCTCCAAAAAAGCAGTTCATTGAACCCTCCACTTCAACTGAAGCACAGAAACAAAAAGAAATTACTTATAAAAGTTCTCTTTTGTGAATTGGTCGAGCGGGATTGAGCGCAAGTTTAAAAATTCATAACGCGTCACAAAAAGCAGTCTTTCAGCAAATGAAGGACCATAGCCAAAGCTCATGAACAACCCGAAAAAAACTTGCACGTAAAGTTGTAGGTGTGGGTAGAATCGATTTTCACATTCCAATTCATGGATCAAATCCAGAACCACAAAGGTATACATAAAAATTTCATGTCGTGACAACGAATGTTCCAACATGAGAGTTTCAGGCCCAAGGACCTGCTCTTGAGCAACCAAGGTTGCTTGACATATTTTTTGATACACCACCTCGACTGGAGCCAGAACCTCCAACTCTACTTTTTTTGAAAATTTCGAAAAAAATTCAGAAAAAAGCTCAAAATGCAAACGACCATTTGTTTCTTCCGTCAAAACTCTAAAGCGACCAAACATTGTGAGATACCAACCCCACCAGAAAAAAAGAAAGACCGAACGATCTTCTTTGTTCACCATATCTGTGGTACATTTGACCACCACGCGCGAAGGTTCTTGAAAAGAAAAGAGAAAATGAACCACAAAAAAAATAAAATTCTGAAAGGATGAAGATGCATTTGATTTTAAATCTATTTTGATAGTTTGGTGTGGAACCAATTGGTTCCACACCAAGAAAGAAAAGAAAAAAAAAACGACTCCAACAGTTTGAAAAATTCTGATAATGTTTTTTTCTCCTGTGAAGAAGGTTGAAATTTTCTTTCAACTGGAACGTCTATCACAG
The DNA here is from genome assembly GCA_018290735.1 of Coelastrella sp. MACC-549. Lineage (NCBI taxonomy): Eukaryota > Viridiplantae > Chlorophyta > Chlorophyceae > Sphaeropleales > Scenedesmaceae > Coelastrella > Coelastrella sp. MACC-549. The sequence goes on along the minus strand of CM031383.1, from coordinate 89,679 downwards.
CAGAAAGTTCAACAAAAACTTTCACAAGAAACAAAGCATCTAATGTGAGCGGTTTTGTTTGCTCTTGTGCACTCATGTAGTTTATTGAGTTGCGCAAACGAGGATACCATGATTCAAGCTCATGGTAAGGAACCTGCGCAATCATATCCACAAAAAAAGCATTTGCGACTTTTGGATAAACCTTCCACATTTTTTGAAGGTCAGTTGCATTTGACCATTCAAATTTTTGAACAAAGTCATAAAAATTTTCTGGCAACCCTCCTTGAACCTTCAATTTTGAAAAACTAAACATAGAAGATTTTTGTGGGGTCCTGTAATCTAGTTTTTCAAAATCAACACGATGTAAGGTTGCATGGTGTTGAATTCCTTCAAAGAATTGGACTTTTTGTGAATTGTACATAATTTTTTTGTACAAATGCCCAAATTCCAAAAATTGAAACATCAACACCGGAAAACATTGGAAGAGCTCACATCGCATTGAGAAACACCCAATTCGTAAATAGCCAAATTTTGTTGTGCCTTCCTTACGAGCTGACAATGGTTCCAACAGTGCTCTTTTTTTCTTCTGCCAATTGCCGAGCTTGTTTTCTGCTATGGAACGTCATCTTCTGTTGGCGATGAAATGAGTGTGAACTTCACTGTGATTGACCCGAAAACAGGCCAACCACAAGGGTTACGTGTTTCTGTGGCGCAAATAATCATGATTCAATCATTTAATTTTTCAACATTTAAAAATCACCATAAAGTTCAAAATTTTCAGCAATAATGGCTTCTAAAAACCCGTTCAAATGCAGACGTACCGTTTCATCTGATTGGATGCATCGCTTCGCGGGCAAAACCTATACAAAAAGATGTAAATTCAAAAAGATTTAGTTGCACATTTGTGTAAAAAACGGTCATACGATACTTTTGTGTTTCGAACGTCGATTGGTGTGTAATTTGTTAAATCGATGTCTTTCAAGAAAAGTACTTCAAGACAATGTTCGTACAACAGCTTTTGTTGCGAAGCAACAAGAGCTGCGCCTCAAAAGAGGTCGCTTTTGCTTACAGAACTTCCGTAATAAAGGTGTAAAGTGCACAGTCGTTGCAAATACTGTTCAAATTCAGGATTGCGCTTTTTTTGTGTAGACATAATAAAATTGTGTTTATATTTGTAGACATTTTAAACCAAATAGACAAAACCGATGTTGATTTTTAAAAAGATAAAATCAACTTTGAAAACATGAAAAACGAAAAAAATTTCTCTTTTTTTATTTTAATAGAAATAAAAAAAGAGAAAAGTTGATTGGATTTGGTCGACGTCAATCAAAATCAAAAAGGAAAATGCTGTGAAAACAGGAACATTTTTCGGAAAAACCTATTTCACAGCACTTTAAAAAAGAAAAAATATTATGGTTCTAAAAAAGTAAAGTACACACATTTCGCCACGTAAAATACAAAACCTTGAGGCCATTTTGCTCTTTGGTGAGAACTTTTCATAGTATCTACGACTTCAACATGCTTGCGTGTCCCAAAACGGACAAAGCAATTGCATTTGTGATCTGCCAAACACAAATTCGAAAAAACCCATGTATTTTTTTGAGGTCCTTCTCGGTTCAATTTGTAGCGGCAACACGCATGCATACTGACTTTTAAAAACCCACCATTTTCTGCCAAATATGGCTATAAAAACGGCCTATAAAGTAAACCATATGGATAGTATCTTTTTTTTTTCTGATTTTAAATTTGAAAAAAACATCAATCTATAAACAAATTGTTTATTATAAAAAGTTTTGCAAAATAAAGTAAAGAAAGCTTTAACTTTCTTTACTTTAAAAAAATAAAACTTCTAAAAGAATTAAGCGTTAACAGAAGGAGCTTCTACAGACGCTAAGTCTAACGGGAAGTTGTGTGCGTTTCTTTCGTGCATAACTTCCATACCTAAGTTAGCACGGTTGATGATGTCTGCCCAAGTGTTTAATACACGACCTTGAGAATCAACAACTGATTGGTTGAAGTTGAATCCGTTTAAGTTGAATGCCATAGTTGAAATACCTAAAGCAGTGAACCAAATACCAACTACTGGCCAAGCAGCTAAGAAGAAGTGTAATGAACGAGAGTTGTTGAATGATGCATATTGGAAGATTAAACGACCGAAGTAACCGTGAGCAGCTACAATGTTGTACGTTTCTTCTTCTTGACCAAATTTGTATCCTTCGTTAGCAGATTCGTTTTCAGTAGTTTCACGGATTAAAGATGAAGTAATTAACGAACCATGCATAGCAGAGACTAATGAACCACCGAATACACCAGCTACACCTAACATGTGGAACGGGTGCATTAGAATGTTATGCTCAGCTTGGAAAACGATCATGAAGTTGAAAGTACCAGAAATACCTAATGGCATACCATCAGAGAAAGAACCTTGTCCGATAGGGTAGATGATGAATACAGCAGTAGCAGCTGCAACTGGTGCAGAGTAAGCTACAGCAATCCAAGGACGCATACCTAAACGGTAAGATAATTCCCATTCACGACCCATGTAACAGCAAATACCTAAGAAGAAGTGGCAAACGATTAATTGGTAAGGACCACCGTTGTATAACCACTCATCTAAAGATGCAGCTTCCCAAATTGGGTAGAACATGCATTGATTTTTACTCGATTTGAAAACAAAATCAGCATGGACTATCTCATCAAATCAAAATGTTAAAGAACAACCTTCAATTTGTCGGGCGCTAATGTACGATTATTCTCGCAAGTCACGTACTAGTCTCTAAACGTTTCGAACCTCTGTTCGACTACGCTGCGGATTCCCAATCCGAGAATAACTTTAGATTTCGCAAATGAAATTCTTTTCACGTAAAATTTACCTAAGATTCTACAAAACAAACAATTTGCTTAAAGATGCGGCTAGGCTGTTGACTAAAGTCAACAGCCTAGCCGCAAAATAAGTGAACCAAACTGCAAATTATATTGCAGATCAAACTCAAAATCCTTAGTCATCGTATAACAAGTCTTGCGAAATTTTGCTTACGATACGCCAACCAAAGTAAGTAGGTTTTTGACCTTTTAAAAAACTATACAAAAACCCTCCTTTTTGGGCTTTCGCCACATCGATTTTCACATGAGAAATGCCTTGCTCATCACATTTTGCATTCAATTCGATGATAATATCGAGTGCAGCCTGTGCTGGTTGCGTAACAATTTGTGTGTTCGGAACGTCTTTGTGTTCCCAAAAAAGGATATGTTTAAGAACATCTTTTAAAGTTTCCGATTGATTTCCTATACCTGTTTGACGACCATAAGCTTTACCCACTTTGCTACGTGCAGAAAACTGAGCTGAAGTATTTGCAGCTCCTCCTATCAAACCACCTTTTAGACCATTTAGTCGCTGAATTTCTGAATTGAACCATCCTCGTTTCAGAATTTTATCCAAAGCTCGCGCTTTAGCACTTTGTGTGCTTAAGTCTACGTGTTTAGAATAGCGACGTAATGCATAAGCTAACAAATCACCTTTCTCTCCTTTTTCAAGGAATAAAAGTAAATGTGCTAAAATATGATCTGTTTTTCCGATAGAAATGAGATTCGAAGGGTCATCTGTTCCTCCTTGATGTCTTGGTTTAATATGATGTTTTTCGAGAGGTCCTTTAGCAGGTTTAGAGCGCAAGTACTCCACGTACTTTTCGTAGCTTCCTTTTTTCAAGAATCTTCTGTTGTCAACACGTTTTTTTGCTAGTGTAACAAGTTTTTCAGCAAGTTGACGTTCCGAAGGATTTGTTTCATTTTTTATATTTAGCAAGTTATTTGAATTCATAGGTTAATTTTAGAATAGTTTACATTTGTTATGTAGAAAACATAGTTTGCTTTCTAAAGTCTTTCGATTGAGTTCCCGCAATTCACCCGATTGACACTTCGTTTTTTGTTGAAAAACTCCAGATGTTGATTTAGCCTCTGCGTAGAGTTAGTATGAGCCGCATAAAACTGGAGCAAAACGTATGATAGTTTTGATTCAGTTAGCCAGTATTATGCGACTTACAGTGAGTATTATGCAACTTACTGTCAAAATACTATGAAACTTTTTGCAGAATAAGGTAAACTTTTCATATGGTGTCTGATAGAACAACAACGAAGGACACTTCTTTTTGGCTAATGTAAACCGATAGCGTTAGATGTAGGAACAACAGCACCAGAGATGATGTTGTTTCCGTATAATAATGAACCAGATACTGGCTCACGAATACCATCGATATCTACTGGAGGTGCAGCGATGAAAGCGATGATGAATACAGAAGTAGCTGTTAATAATGTAGGGATCATGATAACACCAAACCAACCGATGTATAAACGGTTTTCAGTTGATGTGATCCACTCACAGAAACGTGCCCAAAGGCTAGATGCTTCGTTTTTAGCTAAGATAGCTGTCATAATGATAAATTTATAAAATATAAAAATTCCCCGAATCTTTAAAAGATTTTTCATGAATTTCAAAAAATTCTTGTTAATTATTAATATAACATAGATTTCAAGGATGTCAAATAAAAATTCAAAAATCTTATCCGTTTTACTGTTTTTTGTATTTTAAAAAATAAATATTAATAATGAAAAAAAAACAATTTTTGAACAATTTAATTTCATTTGTGAACTTCAATTTTTTTTCTTGCGTGCCTTGCCTGCCGGCTTCGCAGGCCGGCAGGCAAGGCAGAAAAAATTTCAAAAAATTTTCATGTTTATGACAAATAAATCATAATAAACAATTTGCCTATATATGAATAAAAAATATATTTAGAAACTCTCTATTGATTTTCAAACTTAACAAAAAAAATTTTCATAAAAAATTTGAAATCTTCTCTTTCATAAAAAATATATTTTTTCTATTTATAAAATTTTTGAATAAAATTGTTTTAAAAAATTACAACCTCAAATTTTTTCGTGAAACTTTATAATCAAACAAAACAATAATTTTAAGACTTTAGTAATAGTTTTTGATTTATAGTATTTTTTTTGAATATATATCAGTTAGAAATAAAAAACAAAAAAAATACTTGAATATATTTAAAAATTTCAAAAATACTATAAATCAATGAAGAAAATATTAAACACGTCGTTTTTTAGGAGGACGACAACCATTATGAGGAATTCCAGTTTTTTCACGAATAACATTTACTTTAATTCCTGCTTTAAAAATTTCACGAATTGCTGTTTCTCGACCTTGACCGGGTCCAGTTACTAAAATTTTTGCTTCATTCATTAAAAATTCGCGTGATTTTTTAGCAACGACTTCAGCTGCTTTTTTTGCTGCAAATGTTGTAGCTTTTCGTTTTCCACGGAAACCACAAGCTCCAGCAGAACTCCAACAAAGAACTTCACCACGAAGATTAGCTAATGTGATAATAGTATTGTGGTGTCCAGCTTGAATATAAACAATTCCTCGATATGCACGTTTTTTAATTTTTGTAGGTGAAACTTTTCTTGTTTGTCTAGCCATAATTAAATAAAAAGAAAATAAATAAAATGAAATAAATCTTTTTTTTAACGAATTTCATTTTTTTAGGCGTAAACCAAATAAAACTATTTTATTTAAACATCTATTTTATGTTATTTTTTATAAATAAAAAGTTTCGTTTATTTATTCAACTACTTAAAAATAAACAAAATAATTTTAAAATAAAATAAAAAAACATAACCATTCAAATTCGTTTTGTCAAACATATTTTTCAAAAATTTTTTAGCTATGGTCACGATGAAAAAAATGAGAAAAAGATTTACTATCTTTAGTGTTTTGTTAAACATGAACATAAAATAACTTAATAGCTGTACTCTTTGCTATTTTTAATCTTGATAAATTTCATCTTTATTTAAAAAAATGCTTTTTGACCTTGAAAAAAATTTATATCAATTATTCTATATTTAACGAAAAATCTAAAAACAAATATTAGGCCAATCTGGAAAGATTTTTTTTGTATTAAAAAAAATATTGACGAATTTATTTAATTTTCATGAATCTTTGTACTATTGATTTTCCTGTTGGCAGTCTTGTTTTTATTTGTTCTTGTACCTGTAATACAGTTACTAAAACTAAAAAAAAAGCAAAACAATAAAAAAAGAACAAAAAATGACAAATAAATTATCTTCAATTTTTTTTAAAAAATTTTATTTGCTGTTGTTAATAGCAAAAGTACTCTAACTTTCAAACAATATTTTGGGCCGAGTCGGATTCGAACCAACGTAGGCGTCAGCCAGCGGATTTACAATCCGCCCCCTTTAACCACTCGGGCATCGGCCCCCTTTTTTTCTTTTTTAAAAAATGAAAATATTTTTAATATTTAACTATAATACTAAAAAAATTTCTAAATTTCAAGCCTTATCTATTTTTTGTAAAATATTTTAAAAAATGAAACATTTTTCATTTTTTAATCACAAAATTTATGAAATAAACGAATCTATTTTTAAATGAGAATAAATAAACTATTTGTAAATTCAAAAATTTTTTTTTGTATTTTAGAACACTCTAAAATTTTTGTTAAATATTAAAAATATGAAATTTTTTTTTTGCTGTTTCTTTTTTTTGCACTAGTGACAATAATTCGAGCACTTGAGTTTTTCCTCCAGCCCTAGCCGGCCAGTATTGCCAGCCTGCCAGCCTGCCAGCCTGCTTCGCTGGCAGGCTGGCAGGCTGGCAGGCTGGCAAGAAGGAAAAGCTGGGCAGGCAAGAAGAAAATGAACTCGGCTTACTACTTCGCAATAATAAATCTGCTCCCGAACTGTACGTGTATATCATTACGCATACAGCTCTCCCCCTACATTTTAATAATTCATCACTCGTGTAAAATTTATTGTATATCGAACTCTTTTTATTTCTGTATATATGTTATGTTTATTATTCATTTTCAAATAATTTTTTATTCTAGGATGTGTATTTTTTCTTCTATTTTGTTTTTCTGTACTGTTTTTGTCTTCTTAATTTCTTGTTAAGTTTAAAATTTCATATCTTTTTTTGAGTCTTTAATAATCTTTTCTTCTCACTTTTTTTAGAAGATTTAGTTTTCGAAATGTTTTTGAAAGTTGAAACGCAACCATGTTCTGACTTGGTCAGGACAGTCAGGATTAGCGCTTTGGAAGTTCGAGCACCGAATTTCATTTTCAATTGTCATGTTTGGAACATCTAATAGCATTTGACGAGCTAAGTCACCAGTTTCTGAAAGTTTAAGAGCAATTTTTGCGATGAATGATGCATTTGCACGCGCAAATTGTCTGGGAGTTCCGTTTCTTTTAGCTTGTTGGCATGCTTGCCACAAGTCTCCAACTGTAAGTGATCTAGATTTATATGTGTATTTTAGGCTTTTACCTGCATTTCTATTTGTGGCACCTAATTGGCAAAGACCTGCAATGGCTACCATTGCATCTAATTCTTCTTCGAATGAGCCTACTTGTTTGCATATAGAGATAACTTCTGCCGATTCTTCGGTACTCATAATACCGGAAGATTTAATAATTGAACCTTTAAGGTTAGAGCTAATTGATTGTAATGCATTTTCATCAAATAATGTCATAATAATTTTTTTCATAATAATTTTCTCTGTTTATTTTTGTTTTCTGTTCTGTTTCATGTCTTTTTATTCTCTGATTTGGTATGTTTATTTTTATTTATTGAATTTCAGCTAGTATAGGGTCGTAAAATTCTGTTAATTTTATACCGTTCTACTTACCAGAATGTATTTTTTGATGGCATTGTTTACAACAGACAATTTGTTTATTGTTTAATGTTTTCATGATTTCTGTAAAACCTGTTATTTCGTGACCAGCTTTTTTAATCGCTTTAACGTGATGGGATTCTATAGGATTACCATGAGTTGGTGAAGCACCGCATATGCAACAGTATTTTGTGAATTTGTATGCTGTTCTTAAGTTTACTTGTATATTTAAAAAATCTATTGGTATTTTTTCAGCTGCTCTTGTCATTCTGATTTTTGTCTGTTTCATAGTTTCTATATATGGGAAGATTTGTTGCATTCTTTGTACTTTTACAATTTGATCTTCTTTGTTTTTCTATTTTTCTACGTATCTTATGATTAGCTTTCTTGTGTATTTTTTTATGATATTTCTAATTGAAGTTTTTTATCTAGCAGCTAATGTTTTATAACAGCTATATAATAAATAATAAATAATAATGGTATCTGGCTAAGCTTGATTTAAATGTTATATGGTTGTAATAATAATTGAAAATACCGTCTATCATTGATCTAAATCTATAAACAATTTCATGAGGTTGTAACTGTATAAATCTTATTGAATGAATGGGCTGTTATTTTTCATTTATATACTTTTTATAGATAAGACGTTTGGTTACTCTCTCGTGATCAATGTCACAAAAAAGACCCCAATGTACTCTTTGTTTAATTGGATACCTAATGTTTTTTTTGTATATGAAATAATTGGCGCTTTCTTTTGATTGTTTTTGAATTTGTAGCCTAGAAAATGACAATAATTTTCTGTTATGTCTGTTATATTTGTTTTTTCTTGAGATAATGTTCATTCTAAGTTTTCTAATAGCCAGTTAGAAATGTCGTCGTTTAATTGTTGTAATGTTTGAAAATTTGCATTAGATAATATGATCCAGTCATCTGCATATCTCCTATATGAGAATTGTAGAATAGTTGAACGGCTGGCTGTTGATTTTATTGACATTTTTGCTGTTTTGATTTTTCTTTTTTGTTTTGTCATTATTTGTAATTTGTTTTTTTCATCAAGATTGTATGAACTGATAGGTTTGTTCATTTTTCTTGTAAATCTTTTGATTTTATCTATTGTGTTTTGTCTCTTTTTTGAAATTTTTATAGAATTTTTACTTTTATTTGTATTATATGATCTATTTTCTGTTTCATCAATTGTTTTTTTTAAAAATTTTCATTTTTCTAGAATATAAATGTCAAATTTATGCATGTATATATTGAATAAAATAGGACTTGCAATGCCACCTTGTGGAATTCCTAGGCTTGTATTATCATAAATATCTTTAAACAAAATTCCAGCATAAAATGCTTGTTTGATGAATTTTAAAAATTTTTTGTCTTTGATTTTTCTGTTTAATATTTCAATGAATTTGTTGGCTTCTACTGTGTCATATGCTTTTTGAATGTCTCCTTCTATTGCATATTTCATGTTTCTTCCTGTATTTAATATGTTTTCTATTGTTTGAGATGTGCCAATTCCTTCGCGAAATCCGAAACTCCATTTTATTTTGTTAAATTGTGGTTCATAGATTGAGTTTAAAATTACTCTAATGCCTTCTTGTATGATTCTATCATCAAAGTTTGGGATAGTTAAAGGTCTTAAAACTGTTTTTCCAGGCTTTGGAATCATAACTTTTCTTGCTGGAGAGAAATGAAAAGTATTATTTTTTCTTTTTTCTTTTAATTCATGAATACGTTGTGTTGACATTTCATCAGCAGTTCTTTTATCTGTACCTCTCGTTAAGGCACCTTTATTTCTGCATAAATTTTCATAACAATTAAGTAAAAAATATTCATTTTCTAATAATGACATTAAATTATCAAAAATAGCATAATCGTTGTTTGTTAATTTTGATTGAATTTTGTTTAGTACTGTTTTCTATTTTTGAAAGTTTAAATCTCTAAAACTATCTAATTCTTTCTTTAAAATTTTTTTTTCGAAGATCTTTTTTCTTTCTTTGGGTTGTCATAAAGAATTTTATTGTTTATAGTCTATATTTACTTGTTTTTGATTTTCTTTGCTTGGGTTGTTTGTGATTGGTATTTCACTTTATTGTTCATTTTTTACTGAATGTTTATTCAATTTTTTTATACTCGTTTTGGTTACATATAGATATGGTAAAAGTTTAAAACCCATCACCGGGAATTGCTAGTACATATCTATATTTATGTAAGCTACCTTCTATTAAAGGCTCTCCTACCATGTCATCTTTCTAAAAGGCATAATAAATAAAAGAATTTTTAATAGAAAATGAATTCTACGAATATAATACATTCGCTATTAAGGGCTCTTCTATCATGTCTTTTTTGAGAGACAATTTAGGCAACACATTGTCTCGGATATAAATAACTTGTACTCTTTTGAGATCTCTACTATTATGTATTTATTTACCGAAGTAGATAAACTGTAGTCCGTTGACTACATATGTGTATTGGGGCAGAGTTTGTTCCTTGCCGCGCGACTTAGCATGAGCGTCTCAACATCAGCCTATTGACTTTAGAGCGTTAATCTCTCACATTACATCATAGAGTTAGGCTAGAACAGCTTATTCTCAAATCATGAGCTTCTCCTAAGCATTGCCTCAATATTCGTGAGTTCCTGCTATTTAAGCTGACATGCTATGTTCCTCTAAAGATTTTCGTCATTAAGTTTTACTTTTACTTTTCTTCATTTAAGTTAATCAGCCTAGCGAAGCAACCGAAGCAACAGGGAGTCCCCTCCCCTGTTTTTAGTCATCTACTCTTAACAAGCTCACTCAGCTCCTCCTTGCCTTACTTTGCCCAGTCCAGCTCTGCTCAGCCGAAAACAGTGCAGGGTTGGACTCGGGGGAGCTAGGCAGAGCTAAAAAATACTTCTAAAAAATACTCTAGTCAACAAGAAAAAACTTTCATATCTTTTAACAACAGTCTCATTCAAAGAGAATATTCTTTTTAAGAATATTCCCTTTAAAAAAATAAATTATAGTTTGTCAATAGTTTCAAATTCGAATTTAATTTCTTTCCAAACTTCACAAGCAGCAGCTAATTCAGGACTCCATTTACATGCAGAACGAATTACATCACCACCTTCACGAGCTAAGTCACGACCTTCGTTACGAGCTTGTGTACAAGCTTCTAAAGCAACACGGTTAGCAACAGCACCAGGAGCGTTCCCCCAAGGGTGTCCTAAAGTACCACCACCGAATTGTAAACAAGCGTCATCTCCGAAGATTTCAACTAAAGCTGGCATGTGCCATACGTGAATACCACCTGAAGCAACTGGCATAGTACCTGCCATTGAACACCAATCTTGAGTGAAGTAAATACCACGACTACGGTCTTTTTCGATATAGTCATCACGCATTAAGTCTACGAAACCTAATGTTACTTCACGTTCACCTTCTAATTTACCAACTACAGTTCCTGAGTGTAAGTGGTCACCACCAGACATACGTAAAGCTTTTGCTAAAACACGGAAGTGAATACCGTGGTTTCTTTGACGGTCAATTACAGCGTGCATAGCACGGTGAATGTGTAATAATAAACCGTGGTCACGACAGTAAGACGCTAATGAAGTGTTCGCTGTAAAACCACCAGTTAAATAGTCGTGCATAACAATAGGAATACCTAATTCTTTAGCACATTGAGCACGTTTTAACATTTCTTCGCATGTACCAGCAGTAGCGTTTAAGTAGTGCCCTTTAATTTCACCAGTTTCAGATTGAGCTTTGTAACAAGCTTCAGCTACGAATAAGAAACGGTCTCTCCAACGCATGAATGGTTGTGAGTTTACGTTTTCGTCATCTTTTGTGAAGTCTAAACCACCACGTAAACATTCGTAAACAGCACGACCGTAGTTTTTAGCTGATAAACCTAATTTTGGTTTAATAGTACAACCTAATAACCCACGACCATATTTGTTTAATTTGTCACGCTCAACTTGGATACCGTGTGGAGGTCCTTGGAAAGTTTTTACATAAGCAGGAGGAATACGTAAATCTTCTAAACGTAATGCACGAAGAGCTTTGAAACCGAATACGTTCCCTACAATTGAAGTGAATAAGTTCGTTACTGATCCTTCTTCAAAAAGGTCGATTGGATACGCTACGTATGCAATATATTGGTTATCTTCGCCTGGAACAGGCTCGATATCGTAACAACGTCCTTTGTAACGGTCTAATGTAGTAAGACCATCAGTCCAAACTGTTGTCCAAGTACCAGTTGATGATTCAGCTGCTACAGCGGCACCACATTCTTCAGGTGGAACACCTGGTTGTGGAGTCATACGGAATGCTGCTAAAATATCAGTATCTTTTACAACGTAATCTGGAGTGTAATATGTTAAACGATAATCTTTAACACCGGCTTTAAATCCAGCACCTGCTCTTGTTTCTGTTTGAGGAACCATTAAAAAAGTTCATAGAACATTTTGTCGATCCTATAAAAATCCATCCGTAAAATAGAAAATTTTGAAAATATTTTTCAAAAATTGAATTATTTAAAAGGAAATTATATTATAATTTAGAAAAAAATTTTGGAAATTTTATTTTTATAGAAATCCATTTTTCTTGTTGGTTGTCTATTTTTTTGAGTTTTTCCCTTTTACTTCTTATTTTTTCAAATCTTTCTTTATTTTTATGTTGCAACACACAACAAAAAAGAAAATTTAAAAATTTTTTTTTGAAATTTTATAAATTTTAACATAAAATTAAAACTTTATCAAATTTTTTATGAATCTTCTAAATTAAAAAAAAAACAAACAATTTTTACGCAAAACTTCATTTTATTGGTTTATTTAATTAAATTGTCATGAAAAATTTTTATTTTTTATTCGCTTTTTAAACTTTTGCTTTAAAGTTATTTCTTTGTAAAGAAATAGTTTTCATGAAAAGTTTTGAATCCTAGAATTACAAAAAAAATGAAATTCACATATTTGTTTTTCATTTTACGTTCGTTCTAAAAAATAAAAAGTCAATATTTTATTTTTTAGTTTAACGCGTAAAAAAAACAAAATTTTTTAATAGTCTTCTATATTTTGAAATTGTCTAAATAAAATGAAATATTATTCATCAATGACAAATTTTTTTTTCCAACAAAAAAAAATTTCCAGAAGTAAAAAAAGTTTTTTATTTTTAGAAACATGAGCAAAATAAAATTTATTATGTTTCAATTTTTTTTATTTCTGTTTGAAAGAATAAATGAATTTGTTTTAGATAGAAAAATGAAAATAGAAATTTCAGATTGTAGAAGAAATTACAAATATAATCTTTTTAAAATTTTCTAAATGACTCGAGTAAAACGTGGTACTGTATCTCGTAAACGCCATAAAAAAGTATTAAATTTAACAAAAGGTTTCCGTGGAGCTGCTTCTTTATTATTTAGAACAGCGAATCAACAAAATATGAAAGCTTTACGTTATTCATACGCAAATCGTCGCAAAAAAAAACGTAATTTCCGACGTCTTTGGATTGCGCGTCTAAATGCTGCTATTCGTGCTTATGGATTAAATTATAGTGAATTTTTGTTTGCATTAAAAAATTCAAAAATCGTATTAAATCGAAAAGTGTTAGCACAATTAGCAATTTGTGATCCTGATACTTTTTTAAAATTTGTTATGTCTCTTAAATAAGAGAATTTTTTAATAAAAAATCAACTTTTATGCAAATAAGTTTAAAATTTTTTATGTATAAACTAAAACCTTTGTTTTTTAAATGTTGAACAAAAAACATGTTTAAAACAAAGGTTTCTTTTTTTCATAATTTTTCATATTGAGTTTTTTCATATTGAGTTTTTATAAACAAAATATTTATGTTTATTTTTTATAAATTTAACGAATCGTTTTCAAATATGAAACAACATAAAAAAGAAAAATTTTTTTTTGTCAATATTTTATTTTCAAAATTTATAAATAAAAAAAAATGTAAAATTTTTTTATTTATAAAAATTTTCATTTTCAAATTTTTGATAATGATTTATTTAATGTTCTTGATATTTAGTGAAAAAAGCCTTACAATTTGAAAAAATTATTTAAGGTTTTGAAGCCGAAATTTTTCAAAAAAATGAAACATATAATGAATGTTTCAAATAATTTTAGGTTAACAAAAACGTACATCTAAATCAAAAAAAAATATTCGTAAAAATGCTTGGAAACAAAAAGTAGCAAAAAAAGCTACTCAAGCTTTATTTTTAGCAAAATATGTTTTAAAAACACAAGAACTTTCAGTTAATGAAAAGCAAGAAAATTTATAAATTTGTTTTTTTTTAACAAACTAAAGTTTTTGTAGTTTACAATTAAAGAATTTTTCTTTTATTTTTAAAAATATATTACTCGTTTAGTAATGCTTTTTTGTTTATAAACAAAAAAGCATTACTTATTTCAATAAATAAAGAGTTTTTGTAAATATATGTTGAATAATATATTGAGCATAAATTATTTTTGATTATAAAGTTTTGTGAGCCTAGCTAGCTCTTGCCTAATCAACTATTGTTCTCAGCAGAACAAATCAGTTAATCTTGTGTAGCTTTGCTACAAAAAATTGTGCTTGTTTTTATAGCAAGTATAAACAATAGCTTTTTTTTATCAACTTTAAACTATTTTTTTCACTTGGTTTGGGCACATTAGCATAAACCAGCACAACTTCTAAAAAATGTGAGCCTTGTCACTGCCAAAAGATAAAGCTAGCACGAATAAAAACTTTTTTGCAGACATTCTTTATATTTTATTGAAAATGAATAGAGTGCTCGCAAAAACAGTTTGCAATCGTAAATTGACGAGTTAATAAATAGTTGTCTACTTAAATTCGCTAAAAGAAAGGTAAACAAGTTAAAAATTTTTCCAGCACAAATTCTCAAAATACCGGGTTGCTTTTGTTTTTTTTGAGTACTGCCCTTTTCGAAAAAAGACAAAATTTTTCGAAAAAAAGCAGATTTTTTCTAAAAAGGGCTGAGGCTATTGTGAAAAAATAGAAAAGTATCGTATGTTTTTACATACGAAGTATCAATGAAAATAGTGTCATATATATATATCTATTTTTTAGAAATGTTTTTTTTATTTTGTTTTCTAAAATTTTGTTTAAATAGCAACTTTAGCTATCATTTAAAGCTAAAGTTGCTAATGAAAATATGAAAAATTTGAACATGGCTTAAAAAATAAATGAATTTTAAGCATAATATTTTTATCTAAAACTAACAGATGCTTGCCATACAAAAGCTAATAATAAAAAGAATACAGGAATGATCGGTAAAACATCTACAATAGGATCAAAAGGTGCATAAGCTTCTGGTAATTTTGCTAAAATTAAATACATAGATTCCATAAGATTCTTGAAATAGAATTGGTTTTGACTTTTTTTAAAAATTGCTAAAAATATTTGTATTGTTAGTAAAATTACTAACAATTTTTTGTTTTTTCAAAAAATAATGAATTTAAAACAAAAAATTTAATTTTTAAAACAATTTAGTTCAACTTGAAACTAATTTTTTCTAATTCTATAATTTGTTTATTTTAAACTATTTTTCATAAAAATGAAGAATTTAAAAATTTGTTCTTCATTTTCATTTCAAACTTAAAACAAAACATATTTACGTGTTTGAGAGGAACAAATTTTTGAAATTCTAAATACTTTATATTCATGAAAAAATGAATATACTTAACAAAATTTCTAAAAAAAAATTGTTCCTTCAATGAAAAACACTTAAAAGAGTGAGATTTTTTTATTCATAAAAAAATTTTTAGGAAATTATCTTTCTTTAAAAAAAAAATTCGTTTTTCATAAAAATATTTTAGAAATAAAAGTTCATAAATTTTATTTTCAAATTTTTTTATTTTTCAAACTCAATTTTGATTATTCGCTTAATTTCATGAAAAAAACAAAAACAGAAAAATAAAATTTCACTTCTAAAAAACTACATGTATTAAAAATAAAAAGTATTTGTTGATGAACGTTGAAAAATTTTCACTTTAAGCATAAGCTCTAAAATATTTCGCTTATGATAAGAAACTTCACTTCATTCGATTACAACTTACCTGTTTAACTTTCTAACTTCATTAAGCTTTTTTCTAAAAAAGATGAATTTTAGAATTCATTTTTGTTTGAGCTAAAAAGAAAGTGTAAAAACAAACTGGAGCATTTGTAAAAATTTTTTATTTTCACCTTTTGGTAGCCTGTTGCTTCGCAACCGGCAATTGCCAAAAGGCAAAAGCAGAAATCAACAAGAATTAAGAAGCTAAAGTTTCCCAACTCATAGTAACATCATCTAATAATAAAGAACTGTTATAAATTTCTAAAATAATTAATAAGAATACTGCAAAAAGTACAATGAAAACACCCATTAAAACAGTTGTTCCCCACCCAGGTAATACTTTCCCAGATTCAGAGTTTAACGGTCTTAATAAAGTTCCTAAAGGAGTTACAATACCTGGTTCTTGAAGTGCATCTGAGAAGCTTGATTTAGCTTTTGAAGTTGTTCCAGTTGCCATTTTTTTAAATAAATTTTGATTTTTTTTACTTTCTGTCATAATATAATTATTGGAGAATAAATTTTAAAAATTTCTACTTAATAGAAAAATTATGGATAGTCCTGCTTTTTTCTTTACCTTTTTTTTATGGTTTCTTTTATTAAGTGCAACAGGATATTCGGTTTATGTGAGTTTTGGACCTCCATCTAAAAAATTGAGAGATCCTTTTGAAGAACATGAAGACTAAATATCTTTTTTTAGATAGAATTATTTTATAAAGTAGAAGAAATTCAAAATTCTTCTACTTTTTTAGAAAAATCAAATATTGTTTTTTCTATTAAAAAAACAGAGAAATTTTCAATGTAATTGAACTAAAGTTTTTGAATAATAGAAAAAAACCTACTTTTTTATTTTTATAAAAACAAATGAAGAAAAATCAAAAATTTCAACCAAATTTTCTTTTGTAAACAGTAAACAAATGAGTGAAAGAAATGTTCATACAATTTCTTTCACTCATTAAAAAAGCAAATTTTTCATTATTTTACCATACGTGGTGGTTCTCTAAAGAAAATAGCAAAAAAGATAATTCCTAATGTTCCAATTAATAAAAAAGTATAAACTAATGCTTCCATAAAATGAAATGTGGTTAACAAATATATTGATTTTTGAGAATAATAATTACAAATTTTGTATTTTTTAGACAAAGTCTATAAATTTTTCAATTTTCATATAAATTTTCAAAGAATTATTTGCAAAAATGCAAAATAAATAAAGAATACGTTTTTTATTATAAATAAAAAACTTTTTACTACGAAAATAAAAAAAAACACAAAATTCTTTTGCTTGGAAAAATCCAGACCCATCTCTTAGAATTCGTTTTATTTTCATTTGTCTACATAGATAAAAACCTATTTTGTAACAACACAAAAATTTTAAACAATTCTAATGTATTTTTTTATTTTTGCAATTTTCATTTAATAACTTTTCATTTTGGCTGAAAAAGTTTTTTGTTATAAGCAAAAATGCTTTTTCAGCCAAAATGAAAAGTTCCTAGCAAATTATGAAAAATATTTGCTATAAAAAGATTTTTTACCATAGATAAAAAACCTGATTTGTTCGCAAAAATTCGAAAACTTCTTAGTATAAAGAATTTTAAATCTAAATTTCTTTTTAATTCCAATGAAATATTTTATTTTTCTCATAAATGAAAAAAATGAGAAAAATAAAATAAAAAAGCGGATTTTTTGTTTGCGTTAGCTTTGCCTTTCGACTATTTTTTTAAATTTTTCCCTTCAACAGGCCTGCAAACCTATTAAAGGAAGAAACCAAAAGCTAAAAAAAGTGAAAATGAAAAAGTCAAAACGAACACAGCTCAATGCTAAAAAATAGCGTTGGGCAATCACCAAACAAAAGAAATTTTTCTCCCCCAGTTTTGCGAATATTGTTTGCAAAACAGAAAAAATAAACAGCTTTTGGTTGAACTGCCGGCTGGCAGGCCGGCAGGCTGCTAAAAGTTTACCCTATTAGCTGTAGCTAATAAGTTCTTTATTTTTTTATTGAGCCGTTTGGCAACTGCCGGCTGGCAGGCCTGGCAGGCTGCCAAAAGGCTTCATAAAAAACGCAGAAAAATTTCGTTCTTTTGTTTGGAAAAAAAAGAATTAGAAAGCTTCACGAACAGAACTAGTATCACCAAGTTTTTTGTATTTACCAAATTCTAAACTTTCATTTAGATCATCATCAATACCAGCAAATACATCACGGAAGATTGTACGAGCACCATGCCAAATATGTCCAAAGAAGAATAATAAAGCAAAGCAAACGTGACCAAAAGTGAACCAACCACGTGGGCTGCTACGGAAAACACCATCAGATTGTAATGTTGAACGATCAAATTCAAAAATTTCTCCTAATTGTGCTTTACGAGCATATTTCTTAACTGTTGCAGGATCATTAAATGTTAATCCATCTAATTCACCACCATAGAAAGTTACAGAAACACCAACTTGTTCAATACTATATTTAGATTCAGCACGACGGAAAGGAACGTCAGCACGTACAACGCCATCTTTATCTAATAATAAAACAGGGAATGTTTCAAAGAAAGTAGGCATACGACGAACATAAAGTTCACGACCTTCTTGATCTTTGAATACAGCGTGACCTAACCATCCTACAGCAATACCATCTCCACTATTCATAGCTCCTGTACGGAAAAGACCACCTTTTGCAGGGTTATTTCCAATATAATCATAGAAAGCTAATTTTTCTGGAATTTTTGCCCAAGCTTCAGAAAGTGAAGCACCTTCTGCTAAACTTGTTTGAACTCGTTTTTGAATTTCTTGTTGGAAAAAACCTTGATCCCATTGATAACGAGTTGGACCAAATAATTCAATTGGAGTAGCTGCTGAACCATACCACATAGTACCTGCTACAACAAAAGCTGCCCAGAAAACAGCAGCAATACTACTTGATAATACTGTTTCAATACTCCCCATAGATAAACCAAAGTATAAACGAATAGAAGGACGAACACATAAGTGGAATAATCCTGCTAAAACA
This sequence comes from Coelastrella sp. MACC-549, assembly GCA_018290735.1. NCBI lineage: Eukaryota > Viridiplantae > Chlorophyta > Chlorophyceae > Sphaeropleales > Scenedesmaceae > Coelastrella > Coelastrella sp. MACC-549. The sequence continues at coordinate 70,971 of CM031383.1, read as the reverse complement.
CCTAAAATACCAGCTGCAATGTGGTGAGCTGCAATACCACCTGGGTTAAAAGGATCAAACCCATCTGCTCCCCAAGATGGAGCTACTGGTTGAACACTTCCTGTTAAACCGTAAGGATCTGAAACCCAAATACCAGGTCCAAATAAACCAGTTACGTGGAAAGCACCAAAACCAAAACATAAAAGACCTGATAAGAATAAGTGAATACCGAAGATTTTTGGTAAATCTAATGCAGTTTTTCCAGTTCTTGGATCACGGAATAATTCTAAATCCCAATAAACCCAGTGCCAAACTGAAGCTAAGAATAATAAACCAGATAAAATAATATGAGATGCTGCAACACCTTCATAACTCCAAATACCTGGGTTTGTAGCAGTTTCACCGCTAATTGTCCATCCACCCCATGATTGCGTAACACCTAAACGTGTCATAAAAGGTAAAACAAACATACCTTGACGCCACATTGGGTTTAATACTGGATCTGAAGGATCAAAAACAGCGATTTCAAAAAGTGTCATTGATCCAGCCCAACCAGCAACTAATGCAGTGTGCATTAAATGCACAGAAATTAATCGCCCTGGGTCATTAATAACTACTGTATGTACACGATACCAAGGTAAGCCCATTGAAAATTAATGAAAGAATTTTTGTTTACTTAATTCCTTAAATTTATGGAAAATTTTTTTATTATGTAGAAATAGAAGAAATCAAAAAAGTTCTGAAAAACTTTTTTTGCTATCGCCCTTTTTTTGAGTTTTGAGCTATTGCTTCTGCTTTGCCTTTATTTTTTATTGAACTTCATAAAATAATAAGCACCATAACGAACAGACGAACAGATAAAAACTCAAAAAAAAAGTAATATTGGGACTAGAGTGAACAAAGAAAATAAGTGAGCACTCTTTTTTTTTTCAATTTTTATTGAGAAATTTACGTTTTTTAGAACTTTTTTAGATTTTGAAAATTGTCATTGTTTTTTATAGACTAAAAAAACTTTTTCTTATTAAAAATTCTAAAAAACGAAAATTTTTTGGAATGTTTTTTTTCTTTGTTGCATAAAAAAAAAAAATGATTCTTGTAAAAAATATTTAATAGTTAAAAACGAAAAATTTATCGATGACGATAAGTGATTCTTCCTTTTGTTAAATCATATGGGCTGAGTTCAACTGTCACTTTATCTCCAACTACAATTTTAATTCGATTTTGTCGAATTTTTCCTGATAAATGACCAATAACTTCTACGCCATTTTCAAGTTTTAATCGAAATTTTCCATTTGATAAATTATGTGTCACTAAACCTTCCATATCAACTAATTTCTTTTGTTTTTTTTGTTTATTTTTTTGAACATCACGTGGAAAATGAGATTCATTATTCGTATTTTTTTCATTTGAAGAAGTTTTTTTTGAAATATTCATAATTTAATTTTTTTTTTCAGCCATTTAAATTTATAATTTTTCATTATATCATTTTTTATTTTTTTTTTAAATAATTTTTCATGAATATAAAAAATTGCAATTTTAAAAAAGCAAATTTATAAAACGAAGTATATATATAGAATTTTTGAGAATTAGAATATTGATTTTATTTAAAATTTTTTCTTTTTACTTTTCATTTTTTTTTATTTGCAAAAAAAAAATGTTACAGCTCGCCTCAATTTAATTTTGCTGCATGGATTTTTTCCCAAGAAGATTCATTACGTTTAAAAGCGTAAAGAAAAAACCTTAACTTAACTGCCGATTAGACCTAATCCAGACACCGCCTTTCTGCTCTTTTGCTTAAGGCAGCGGAGCGTGGGAAAGAGGCGTGTAAGCTGAGGCGTGCTGTAAAAATAATGAAATAGATAAACAAGAAAATAAACTATGAAAGAAACTTTCGTATTTTTCTTAAATTAGAAAAAACTTTTTCGTTTCTAAACAAAAATTGTTGTAAAAAAACGAAAAAATTTTTTCCAAAAAAAAACGCATTATTTCTTAAAAAGAAGAATTTAATGAAAAACGTCTTTTTTTCGTATTTTGAAGTTTTGCACGAATTAAAACTTTTCTACGTAATTTTTGTCCTAATCGAATATAAGTTAACATTTCACCTAAAATGTATTTAATTGAATTTCTAGAATCATCATTTGCAGGAATAATATGATCAACTAATTTTGGATTACAGTTTGTATCTACTACAGCAAAAATTTTCATACCTAATTTTCGACATTCATAAACTGCATTCATTTCTTCTTGTTGACCAATAATAATCGCTACATTTTTCGAAATTTGTTTTGTGTTCATTTTTGCCATTTTTGTAATTCCACCAAAATATTTTTCTAAACGTTGCCATTTTTGTTTACGTGTTGCTGCAATTTTTTTAGAAGTAAATTTTAATTTTTGATCATAAATTTGTTCCATTGGATACGTTAATTTAGGGTCTACAAATTTTTTCATAAATAATTCAATTGTTTCATACATTTTTGTTTGTGATGTTGGTAAATATCGTAATTTTGATAAAAATTTTAATAAACGTTCTTCTGATGTAAACTGTTTTAAATTTTTTTGGAATTTTTGAAAGTTTTGTTTTTGAGCCATAAATTTTGAAAAAACATTCGATAATTGCGAAACAATTTTTTTATAAAGTTGTTTTAATGTATTTTGTGATTCAACAACTTTTGCGAAATTCGAATTTAATTCTGCAAGCATTTTTTCTTGTTCATGAAAACGTAAACTTAAAATTTGCATAGAATTTTTTAAATATGGTAAGAATAAAATAAATTTCGTTAAAAATTTACTTAAAAGAATTGTTTTACTTTGTGTCATAATCGATTCATTCAAATTCGTATTTTCAAGTTTTTCATTTGATTTTGAACGATTTGAATTGTTTGTTTTAGAATTTTTTTCAGACATAGTCGACACAAAATGAATATCTTCTTTTCTTAATGTTGAAACAAGAGAAATCATTTTTTTAAACAATTCTTGTGAAGGATTTGGAATACTTTGTTGAAGTTGTGGAGAATTTTGTTCAGTTAAACTAGATTCTGTCATTGTTAAAAGTTTTTCATATGAAATGGCTACTAGTTTTTTATCACCTTGTGTTTCAAGTGAATTTTTTAATTGTACCAGTTCTTGCCCAATAACAAAGAATTGAGAAACTTCATCAAATTTTGTAATGTTTGAAAACATTAATTTTTTTAATTGTTGTTTTTGTTTTAAAATTTCAGTAGCACTTAATTCTAATTGTTGCATTTGTTTTAAAATTTGCATTTTTTTCATTTTTAATTTTTTTGAAGCATTTAATAAAACCATATTTGAAGAAAGAATTGCATTTTTTGTTTGGAATAATTTTCGACTTCTTTCGATCAAGAAATTTTTAGAAATAAGAATTTGTCGAATTAAATATTTTCCTTTCATCATGAATTTTTGACTTTTCTTTCTTAATAAAGAAACTTTGTTAAATAAACGAGTAAGAATTTTTTGACGTTTTTCTAAAATTTTTTGAAGAATTTTTTGTTTTTGTTTTAAAATTGGACGAATTTGAGAAATTGATTTTAAAATTGTTTTCCAATTTGTTAACATTCCACCTAACCAACGTGTATTTACAAAAAAAGAAGTGTTACTTAATAATGCTGTTTTTGCAATTAATGACGAAGCTGGTTTTTTTGTTCCAATAAATAAAAATGTTTTTCCTTTTGCTGCATATTTTGCTAATTGTTTTAATGCTCGATTGAAACAACGTTGTGTTTTTAACACATTTAAAATATGACGGCCACGTTTAATCATTGGTTTTTTTGCAGCAGTCGTAAACTTCGTTAATTGACCTGCAAACGAGTTTTTAACAAGAACAGACTGCTTTTCGCTAATAGCTTTTTCTGCCGAAGGCAGAGAAAAAGTTTCTTTAGATAATGAATTTTGGTACATACCATAATTTTTTCGATACCAAATATATCTTCTCATATTTGCATTGCAACGAATAGCTTTTTCTCCAAAATGCATGCTTGAGTTAATCATTTTTTGAAGAGTTTCTTTTTCCATAGATTTTTTCTCAAGAGAAGAGATAGGTGAAATTTTTAAAATTTTTGCAAGAGCAAAATTGTTTGTTGCTTTTTGAATTTGAATTTTTACTGTATTTTGAATTCGAACACCTAAAGATTTTTTTACAAACATTAATCTTCCATTTACTTTAAGAACAAAATAATTATAAAATGTTTTAGCTGACGAAGGAATTACAATATGAAATTGTTGACCAATTGTATCATTTTTTGAATACATTAAATTTTCTAATGTATTTAATTGTTTTTGTCCTAAGGTGTTTTCACTGATAGATTGGCTTGAAAAAAGAATTGGTTTTGCAAATGCATAATTTTGTTTAATTTTTTGAATTTCTACAACAACTTTTTCACCTACTTTTGTATTTGGAACAATGAAAACAAAATTTTTTGAAATTGGAACTAGTCCTGAATTTTTTGGTCCTTTTTTTGCAATTTTCACTTTCAATTTTTGACCAACTTTAAAATCAAACTTTAATGAATTTGCTGTTTGTTCAAAATTAGATCCTTTTTCAACCGTATTTTCTAAACGTGCGATTACATATTTCATTTTTTGATGAGGAAAAGAATTTAAAGTTTTTCCTACAGTAGGAAAAACGATTTTTTCAACTTTAACTTGAACCTTTTCACCACATTTAGTATTAGGAACTAATACAGTGTAACCATTTTTTAATTCAGCTACTCCAATATTTTTTGAACCTAGAGCATGAATTTTTACTGTTAAAATATCACCGGGTTGTAAATTTTGTTGAATAATGTTATTTCTTTCTTTATTTAAGAAAGAACGTTCTTTTTGTGTTTTTGAAAAATTTACTTTATATTTTTTTTTTGTCAAATTTTTTTGACGATTTTCCATAAAATTTTAGTATTGTTTTTTCATTTTTTTATTTGATTTTTATTCTATTTTTAGAGTTTGATAACTTGTTTAGCAATTTAAAGCAAAAATTTTGTATGAAAAGCTTTACTCACACTTTTTCCAAAATTGTGCTGGTATTTGGCACTGACAAAACACAAAACGAACACTATGTATTCTGGATGCTTTATCAAAAAGAAGTTGAAGAAATGCTTAATTCACTCTTAAAAAACAGCACGTGTTTATTGAAAATAAGAAAAATAGAAACTGCTTGCTCTCCCTAGCCTTCGCCTGTGAGCATTGCCAGCGAAGCAGGCTAGCCTTAGGCAAGAAGTCTGCCAGCCTGCCAGCCTGCCAGCCTGCCAGGCTGGGATGGGCAGGCAAGAAGGAATGAACTCTGCCCCCTTGCCAAAGGCAAGGGAACAAAACAAGAAAGAATTTGCTTTTACAAACTCACCAGCCCTGGGCAAGGCTGGGACAAAAAGAATGCTTGCTCATCAAAATTAAGCTATTTGCTTTAAAGTTGAATTTTAAGTTTTCAATTTAAACATGAAAAACGAAATTGTTTAGTTCTAAAAATGTTGCTATTAAAACAAAAAACTCATATAAAAAAATGATTTTGTAATTATTATTTTCTAATTTCAAAATATTGAATTTAAGATTTCTGAATATTTTTTACAGTTAATAAACTCAACGTCTAAGCGTTTTCTTTTAAAAAAGCATTTTTTCCTTTATAATTTTTTCTTCTAAATAAACGTTTTTTTTAGAAGAAATAAAATTCCTATTTTTTAAAGAAACTTTTGAAAAATTTTATTATAAAGAACAACGAAAAATTGAATTATTCTAAATTACGGATTATTTTCTGAAATGAAATCACATATTTGTGCTTTGTTTTAAAAACTTAAAACAAATATCTCCTCAGGTAGGACTTGAACCTACGGCCTATCGGTTAACAGCCGACCGCTCTACCACTGAGCTACTAAGGATACAGTTTTTTCTAAAAAACCTTAAAATTTTTGTTTTTAATACATATTTTTTGTTTAGAACTAAATAAAATCAGTTTTCTTCAGCATTTATTGAATAAATTTTATCATTCTTTTTTTTTTTAATCAATATTTTTTCAAAATTTTGAAGATTTAAAAAATGTTTAAAATATATTAAAAAAAGTTATTTTTGACGACTATTATAAATATTATAAAATAGTCGTCAAAAATAACTTTTTTATTAAACTTAAAAAGGTTTATAAATGAAACACAAAAAAGTCATAAAAAAAGAAATAAAAAACTATTTAATACTCTTTAATTTTAAGAGTAATTAAATTAATTTAACAACTTTTGTTAAACCAAAATAAAGACCTAAAGTAAAACCTAAAGCTGCAAAAAGTAACCCAACATAACTTGTAATTGTTAACATAAAATTTATTTATATTTATTTTAAAATTCATTTTTTCTTTATTTTAATATATTTATTTTGATTCTAAAGAATAAATAAACAAACACAAAGAAAAAAGAAGCTAGAAGCGAAGTTTATAAATTTTTTAATTTTTTCATATTTTTTTAAAGTATTCAATGAAATATATTTAATAACTGTAAAAAATCAAAATTTAATACTTAAAAATAAGCGAACATCATCTTCAATAAAAAGGCTTATTTTAGAAGAAGCATTAAACTGTCTGATTTTTGTTATTCACTTAATAAGTAAACAATCGAGAAAAAAATGATTTTTGTTGTTTTGTAAACAAAACTAAAAACGAGTTTTTGCTTCAACTTTTTCTCCTTAAAAAGGAATTAAGCTCGAAACAAAAATTAGCTAGCTTACTAGACAAGCTAGTAAGCTAGCTATAATAAAGCGTTTTAATAGTGCTATAAACGTTTTAATTTTAGTTAGATTAATAAGAAAGACCCATACTACGAGTACTTTCAGAACCTAAATAAACACGAACTGATAAGAAATCAGTTGGACATGCAGTTTCACAACGTTTACAACCAACACAATCTTCAGTACGTGGTGCTGAAGCCATTTGATTTGCTTTACAACCATTCCAAGGTACCATTTCTAAAACATCTAACGGACAAGCACGTACACATTGTGTACAACCAATACAAGTATCATAAATTTTTACAATATGTGACATTTTTATGAAAAAAATAAAATCAAAAGAAGATTGAGAATTTCAAAAAATAAATCTTAAACATGAATAAAAAAATATTTTAATCTTTTATATTAAAGAATAAGATTTTTACCTTCTGCCCAGCCTTTGATTGATGAGGACTAGATTAGGCAGAAGCAAAAAAAAAAAAATTTGCAGGAGCAGGATTTGAACCTGCGACATTGGGATTATGAGCCCCACGAGCTACCAGACTGCTCTATCCTGCGTGCACATTTAATTTTGGATAATATAGAGTATTACATATACTATACTTTATTGACTTTATTTTGTCAATTTTTTCTTTATGCTTCGCAGGAACTTGTAAAAAAATAGCTCCTGTGAAGAATGAAGAAAAAATTAGAAAATATTTTTTTTTTATGATAAAATGTGTTTTAGAGTTTGAATTAAAAATAAAAAAAAAATGAAAAAAAAATGAAATTAGCTTATTGGATGTATGCTGGTCCAGCTCATTTAGGAACGTTACGAGTAGCAAGTTCTTTTAAAAATGTGCATGCTATTATGCATGCCCCTTTAGGAGATGATTATTTTAATGTTATGCGTTCTATGTTAGAACGTGAAAGAGATTTTACTCCGGTCACTGCTAGTATTGTAGATAGACATGTGCTAGCTCGAGGTTCACAAGAAAAAGTTGTTGAAAATATTACCCGAAAAGATAAAGAAGAACAACCAGATTTGATTGTATTAACTCCAACGTGTACTTCTAGTATTTTGCAAGAAGATTTACAAAATTTTGTAAATCGTGCATTGACTCTTAAAGATTCACATGCTGATGTGCTTTTAGCAGATGTAAATCATTATCGTGTTAATGAATTTCAAGCAGCAGATCGAACTTTAGAACAAATTGTTCGTTTTTATATTGAAAAAGCAAAAAAAGAAAATTTTTCTTTTTCAAAAACTGAAAAAATTTCTGCAAATATTTTAGGTGTTTTTACATTAGGATTTCATAATTTACATGATTGTCGTGAATTAAAACGTTTATTAATGGATTTAGGAATTGAAATTAATGAAATTATTCCTGAAGGAGGAAATGTTACAAATCTTAAAAATCTTCCTAAAGCTCATTTTAATATAGTTCCTTATCGCGAAGTTGGCTTAATGACTGCAATGTATTTGAAAAATGAATTTCAAATGCCTTATATTTCAACAACTCCTATGGGAATTTTAAATACAGCTCAATTCATTCATGAAATTGAAAATCTTTTAAAATCACAAATTCTCAATTCTTTAGAAACAAACAAAACGTCTCCATCTCAAAGTCAAAATTTTCAAAAATATATTCAAGAACAAACACAATTTGTGTCTCAAGCTGCTTGGTTTTCTCGATCTATCGATTGTCAAAATTTAACTGGAAAAAGAGCAATTGTTTTTGGAGATGCAACACATGCTGCTTGTATGACGAAAATTTTAGCTTGTGAAATGGGAATTCACGTTCTTTGTTCGGGGACTTATTGTAAACATGATGCAGATTGGTTCAGAGAACAAGTTACAGGATTTTGTGATGAAATTTTAATTACTGAAGATCATACGCAAGTCGGAGACATGATTTCACGTTTAGAACCAGCTGCTATTTTTGGAACACAAATGGAACGTCATGTCGGAAAACGTTTAGATATACCTTGTGGAGTAATATCAGCTCCTGTACATATTCAAAATTTTCCATTAGGTTATCGACCTTTCTTAGGTTATGAAGGAACTAATCAAATTGCAGATTTAGTATATAATTCATTTACACTTGGAATGGAAGACCATCTTCTTGAAATTTTTAATGGTCATGATACAAAAACGAATTTTCAACAAAATCAAGAAACTGACAATGCTTTAGAATGGTCAAAAGATGCTTTACAGGAATTATCTAGAATTCCTGGATTTGTGCGTGGAAAAGTCAAAAGAAATGTAGAAAAATTTGCTAGTCAAAATAAAAAAAAATTCATTACACTTGAAATTATGTTTGCAGCTAAAGAAGCTGTCAATGCATAAGTTCCTTAAAAAAAAAACTTTTGAGGAACGTAAAAACGGTATAAGCTCATTTTCATTCCTGATAGCGGTGTGTTTTTTTTCGTGCACAACTTTATAAATAAACCAGCCTTTTTAAAAATGCTTTGCCCTTTCTAAGTAATTTAAAAAAAAAGGGCTGTTTTCTTGAAAAGCAAAAGCTAAAAATTGAAAAAAAAAATATTGGCACTTGAGCGAACAAAAACGGGTTCATGCAATTTTTTTATTCATTTTTATTAACGCATAAAAAATTCTTTAAAAAATATTTTCCTCAAAAAAATTCTTTCACTGTTTTGATTGGTTTTCTTCTAAAATTATGTTCATGAATTTTTATGAATTTTGAAATCGTTCTTCAACTTACTAGTTTAGTTTTAATTCTTGCAGCAGGCCCTTTAGTAGTTGTATTATTAGCTGCTCGTGGTGGAAATCTTTAATTTTTCATAAAAAGGATTGTTAAAATATATATATTTTAACAATCCTTTTTAAATCTTTTTAAATCTCTTAAACTCACTTTTTTATTATTTTGCGTTTCTAAAAAAACAATTCAAATGAAATCTGAAAAAAATAAAAAACGTAAAATTGAAATCTTGAAAAAACAAAAAATTTTTGATATTATATTAAATAAATATATTTTCTTTAAAAAACAAAATTTCGATATATCAATTTTTTTGTTAGTAAAGATAAAAAAACAGTTTGTGTACTGTTTATTAAAAAACAGCTTTTTATAAAAATATTTTGATAAAGTATGAAAAAATTTTTCTTGTTAAAAATAATTTTCATAGGGTTACTAACTCAATGGTAGAGTACTCGGCTTTTAACCGATAAGTTCTAGGTTCGAGTCCTAGGTAACCCATTTTAGAACACAAATAAAGTTATTTTTCAAACTTTTCTTTTTTGAGTTATTAACGACTCTGAAGAATACTAAAAAATTATTCTACACGAATGAAAGCCGTATGCAGTGCAAATTGCATGTACGGATTTCTTGGAAAACAGAAAATCAAGTATTTTTCTTCTTTTTTAGTAAATTTTAAACTCAATAAATATTTTTTTTTGCACTGTTGGCTTTAACTGGTTAACGACAACAAAATTGAGTTTTTCAAAATTTTTTTCAAAGAATTTTTAAATTATGATTATTTTCTCTTTTACCAAACTATGTATTTCCATGGAGCACGTTTTTCAAACTACGAAGCTTGGTTAAGTGATCCTGTTCATATTAAACCAAGTGCACAAGTTGTATGGCCTGTAGTAGGTCAAGAAATTTTAAACGGTGATGTTGGTGGAGGTTTCCAAGGTATTCAAATCACTTCTGGTTTCTTCCAATTATGGAGAGCAAGTGGTATTACTAGTGAATTACAATTATATACTACAGCTATTGGCGGTTTAGTTATGGCTGCAGCTATGTTTTTTGCTGGTTGGTTCCACTACCATAAAGCTGCTCCGAAGTTAGAATGGTTCCAAAACGTAGAATCAATGTTAAACCACCATTTAGCAGGTTTATTAGGTTTAGGAAGTTTAAGTTGGGCTGGTCACCAAATTCACGTATCTTTACCTGTAAACAAATTATTAGATGCTGGTGTAGACCCTAAAGAAATTCCATTACCACATGAATTTTTATTAAACCGTGAAATCATGCAAGATTTATATCCAAGTTTTGCAAAAGGATTAGCACCATTCTTCACTTTACAATGGGGTGAATATAGCGATTTCTTAACGTTTAACGGGGGGTTAAACCCAGTTACTGGTGGTCTTTGGTTAAGTGACACTGCTCACCACCACTTAGCAATTGCTGTTTTATTCTTAATTGCTGGTCATATGTATCGCACAAACTGGGGTATTGGACATTCAATGAAAGAAATCTTAGATAAATTTTTGTCTAGACCAAAAGATAATTTTGGTTTTTTTTCTGCTTAATTAAGAAGACATCCTTCTTTTTGAATAAAAAAAGGGTAATTCTTAACCAAAATCTCTCTCTTTTTTCTTTGTTTTGCTATTATTGTTATAATTTTATAATTTTTTTTTACTCCTTTTATGTCAATTTTTCCATATTTCCAAAACAGTATTCCATTTGATGAATATCTTCAACCAGGAATATATATGATTTTTAACACAACCAATAATAAATGTTCTATTGGTGAATCAGATAATGTTGCAAGTCGATTATCAGGTCATTTTAGAAGTTTAAATAGAAAAAAACCACATGATTGTAATGATCTGCAAAAGGATTGGGATCTTCAAAATGGAAAGAATTTTTTATTTCAAATCCTTTTTTTTGGACCAGAATGGTCTGAAAGGTCAGTTCGTTTACAAAAAGAACGAGAATTGGTTTTGTCTTTAAGCCAAGAAAATGTTTATAATTTTACAAATTATATGGATTATCGTAATGAACGAAATTCTGTATCAACAAGTTCTCGTCGAAATAGTATTCCTGTTCTTGTTTATGGTATTTCATATCCAAGTATTCGAGAAGCTGCACATATGAATAATATGACTATTTCATCTGCGCTTCGTTGTTTGAATGATCCAAACAATACAAATTGGTCTTATGTTTACCCAATGAAAAGAAAGCACAGTAGTATTTCAAAAATGATTGTTGTTGAAGGAGTTCTTTATACAAGTCTAAATCTTGCATGCTCTGCTTTGAATTTAAGTGCGAAAACACTTCGCAAATATCTTCGAGATTCACAAAAACTTGATTGGAATTATTTTTCAGATTTAAGTGAAGTAGAGCAGAATAAAATTTTAGATGCAAATCCAGAAATACGCGAACTTCCAAAATATCCAGAAGGTCGTGCTGTTCGTGTCGGTGACATTATTTATCCAACTATTGTTGCTTGTGCAAAAGAATATATGATTGCTCCAAGAACTGTTCGTAAAAGAATTCATTCAAAAAATCCACTTTTTCAGGATTGGTCTTGGGTTGAAGATAGTCTTTAAGTTTTTATTTTTTTTCTTCTTTTAGGTTTTCTCTTTGTTTTACGCAAAACCTAAAAAAGAAAAAATATTTTTGTCCTTTACCCTAAAAGAGGGAAGGAGCAAATCAAAGCATGCCTAAACAAAGAGAAAGAAAGAGACTTGGTTCAACGACCATTTTGTGAACTTTTTAAAAGTTTACTCAATAGTAGACAACTTTTTTGTTTTATTTTTAAATTTCTCACCGAAGAAAAAAAGAAAAAAGTTGAAGACATGGTCTGAGCTCTTTTGAAAAAAAGAGAAAAAGTCAAAAAAAACACACATTGCTTTATACCAAAAAGCAAAAACAGAAAAAGAAATAAAATTTTTTGTCCGTAGAACATTTGGCATGTTTTACGGTAAGAAAAAATGGTTTAAAAACAATAAAATTTGCCTTTAAAAGAAACAAATTTTAGTTAAAAGAAGTCCATTTTATTCCAAAAAAAGCATTTTTGTTCTAAAAAGTACTTTCTTGCAACAAAAAAAGTACTTTTTACTACAAAAAAAAAGAAATTTTCTTCTGAAATGAAAAAAGTTTCTTTTTTGTTTATTTTTTCTTTCTTTTTTGACTTTTTATGAAAAAGAACTTTTTCATTAACATATCTGGCTCACAAAGGTCCGTTCACAGGAGAAGGACACGTAGGTCTTTATGAAATTTTAACAACTTCTTGGCATGCTCAATTAGCAATTAATTTAGCGTTATTTGGATCATTATCAATTATTGTAGCTCATCACATGTATTCAATGCCTCCATATCCGTACTTAGCTACAGATTATGGAACACAACTTTCATTATTCACACACCACAATTGGATTGGTGGTTTCTGTATTGTAGGTGCTGGTGCTCACGCCGCTATTTTTATGGTTCGTGATTATGATCCTACAAATAATTATAACAACTTATTAGATCGTGTAATTCGTCATCGTGATGCTATCATTTCACACTTAAACTGGGTTTGTATTTTCTTAGGCTTCCACAGTTTTGGATTATATATTCACAACGACACTATGAGTGCTTTAGGTCGTCCACAAGATATGTTTTCTGATACAGCTATTCAATTACAACCTGTTTTTGCACAATGGATTCAAAAAACTCATTTCTTAGCACCACAATTAACAGCACCTACTGCTTTATCAGCAACAAGTGCTACTTGGGGTGGAGATGTTGTTGCCGTAGGTGGAAAAGTAGCAATGATGCCTATTTCATTAGGTACTTCTGATTTCTTAGTTCACCACATCCACGCATTTACTATTCACGTAACTGTTTTAATTTTATTAAAAGGTGTTTTATTTGCTCGTAGTTCACGTTTAATTCCTGACAAAGCAAATTTAGGATTCCGTTTCCCTTGTGATGGTCCAGGTCGTGGAGGTACATGTCAAGTTTCTGCTTGGGACCACGTATTTTTAGGTCTTTTCTGGATGTATAACTCATTATCAATTGCTATTTTCCACTTTAGCTGGAAAATGCAATCTGATGTTTGGGGAACTGTAACTGCAAATGGTGTTTCTCACATTACTGGTGGAAACTTTGCACAAAGTGCTAACACTATTAACGGTTGGTTAAGAGATTTCCTTTGGGCACAATCTTCTCAAGTAATCCAATCTTATGGTTCAGCACTTTCAGCATATGGTTTAATGTTCTTAGGTGCGCACTTCGTTTGGGCTTTCTCTTTAATGTTCCTATTCAGCGGACGTGGTTACTGGCAAGAACTTATTGAATCTATCATTTGGGCTCACAGCAAATTAAAAGTAGCTCCTTCTATCCAACCACGTGCTTTAAGCATTACACAAGGACGTGCTGTAGGTGTTGCTCACTATTTATTAGGTGGTATTGCAACAACTTGGTCGTTCTTCTTAGCACGTATTATTGCTGTTGGATAAAACAATTGAAGAACTTTTTTAAATTTTTTAAAAAAGTTTTTTTTATTTTTCTCTTCAACTTAGTATAGAAATTCGTTTTTATGCTAAGTTGAAGAGAAATTTTTAAAACTTTTTTTTTAGAAAGTTGCAAAAAACTGCAAAACAAGTTAGAATAAAAAAATAAATTTCTACAAGAAAAGTTGTAAAACAAATAAAACAATATTAAACAAAGAAAAATTTTTTGAGGCTTTTGACTCGGCCCTGCCCTTAAAAAAAAAGGCAAGGCTCTGCCTTTTTTTTTTTAAGGCTGGTGAAAGCTAAAAATTTAAGAAATGGGATTGTAGTTCAATGGCTAGAGCACCTCCCTGTCACGGAGGAAGTTGCGGGTTCGAGCCCCGTCAGTCCCGTTTTAAAAGTTGATTTTATCTGTTTAAAAATCAACATTGGTTTTGTCTATTCGGTCTAAAATGTCTACAAATATTAAGGAAAAAAAATGCCTCGTCGTCCAATTAAAAAAAAACGTGTAGTTTTACCAGATCCTGTTTATAACAGCACTTCAGTTCATATGTTAGTAAATCGTGTTATGAAAAATGGAAAAAAATCTTTAGCATACAAAATTGTTTATAATACATTACAAAATATTGGTGAAACAACACAAAAAAATCCAGTTGAAGTGTTTGAAACAGCGTTAGAAAATGTGATGCCAAAAGTTGAAGTTCAACCAAGACGTAGAGCTGGTTCAGTACAAATGGTTCCAAGTATTTTACGTTCAGTTGAGCGTGGACAAGCAAATGCATTACGTTGGATTTTAGAATCTTGTGAAAAAAAATCAGCAAAAAGTATGGTTGTTAAATTACAAACAGAAATTTTAGATGCTTATGAAAAAAAAGGAAATGCAATGAAAAAACGAGAAGAATTACATAAAATTGCAGCAAATAACGCTATGTATTCAAATAGACCTCAAATTATTTTAAATGCAGTTTCACTAGTATAGTTCAAATTTTTTTCATTTTAAGTTCGTTATGAAATTAAAGTTGTAACTTTCTTTATTTTAAAAAATATTGTTTTTTCCAACACAATTTCTCAAAAAAGTGCAAGGGTTGTATTAGCTTTGTTTTTTAGCAAGCTGCTAGTCTGCCCTGCCTTTTTTTTTTAAAGAGCAGGCTAAGGTTAAAACGAATATTTTAACCGTAATTCATTTTTTCACAATTTTCATCGAAAAAACATTTAACGAAGAATTAAAAAGTGAAATTCATAAAATACAAACAAGAAAAATTTACGTACAATTCTGAATATTAACAAGTAAAATATATTTTTTTTATATGAGTTTACAAATTTCAATTTTAACTCCAGAAAAACCTTTTTGGAATGGTCAAGCCGAAGAAATTATTCTACCTACAGAAACAGGAGAAATGGGTGTATTAAAAAATCACGCTCCTATTATTACAGGACTTGATGTTGGAGCTATGTTAGTTCGTACGAAAGAAGAATGGAATTCTTATGCTTTAATGGGTGGTTTTGCTGTTGTAAAAAAAAATAAAGTAACTATTTTAGCAAATGAAGCTGAATCAGCTGAAACAATTGATGCTGAAGAAGCAAAAAATGCTTTTGAAATTGCAAAAGCAAATTTAGAAAAAGCAGAAGGTGTTAAACAAAAAGTTGAAGCAAATTTTGCATATAAAAGAGCAAAAGCTCGTTTCCAAGTAGTAAAAGTTGTAAATAAATTTTCTTAATATTTTATATACTTGTTTTGTATACTGTATATTATGAAAAAATTGAATATTTGAATTTCAGTTTTGTTAAAAAGAATAGTAAATAATTATTATTTTTTTTAACAAAATTTGAAGAATTTATAAAAATAAAAAATTTCTATATTCATAGAAAAAAATTTGAAAAAAAGTTGAGAGTTTCAATTGTTGAACAATCAAAAAAATCAAAAAAACGATGAATTCACACAAAAACAGTGAAGTTGATTTTTTCATGATATTATTGTTATAATAAATAAAAATATGTGTTTTGGAAAGGTGGCAGAGTGGTTGAATGCTCTGGTTTTGAAAACCAGCGTGGCTTTACGGTCACCGGGGGTTCGAATCCCTCCCTTTCCGAATAATGATAAAATAGAATAAAATAAAACAATTGCAATTTTCAATAAATTTTTTTTATTTGGAAGGCATAATAAATATTTTATTTAAATATAACTTAAATAAGATATTTTTTTTTAAAAAGTGCATACGAATGATTTTTCAAATTTAGAATTTATTCGTTTCATTTTTGCTGTTGTGTCAGCCTGTCCTTAAAAAAGAGCTCTTCTTTTTATTGAGCTCAATAAAAATAAAAATAAGGGCTGAGCACCAGCCTGGCAGGCTGGGCAGGCGAGCAGGAAAGAAAAAAAATGACTGACGAAATATTCAAAAAAAAATTTAAATAAAGAAGATTCAAATTTTTGTAATTTTTTGAATTATGGTATAATAAAAATATAAATAGGTTTTCTACAATTTTTTTTTTACGTAAAGATGAACTCTATAAAATTATTTTGAAGATCACGCAATGACTATTGCGATTGGTAGTACATATCAAGAAAAACGTACATGGTTTGATGATGCTGATGACTGGTTACGTCAAGACCGTTTCGTATTTGTAGGTTGGTCAGGTCTTCTTCTTTTCCCTTGTGCATATTTTGCACTTGGAGGGTGGTTTACTGGTACAACTTTTGTAACATCATGGTATACACATGGTTTAGCTTCTTCATACTTAGAAGGTTGTAACTTCTTAACAGCAGCTGTTTCAACACCTGCAAACAGTATGGCTCACTCTTTATTATTCTTATGGGGTCCTGAAGCACAAGGTGATTTTACTCGTTGGTGTCAATTAGGTGGTTTATGGACATTCATTGCTTTACACGGAGCTTTTGGTTTAATTGGATTCATGTTACGTCAATTTGAAATCGCTCGTTCAGTAAACTTACGTCCATACAACGCTATCGCTTTCTCTGCACCAATTTCAGTTTTTGTTTCAGTTTTCTTAATTTACCCATTAGGACAATCTGGTTGGTTCTTTGCTCCTAGTTTCGGTGTTGCTGCTATTTTCCGTTTTATTTTATTCTTCCAAGGGTTTCATAACTGGACTTTAAACCCGTTCCACATGATGGGTGTAGCTGGTGTTTTAGGAGCTGCTTTATTATGTGCTATTCACGGTGCTACTGTTGAAAACACATTATTCGAAGATGGTGACGGTGCAAACACTTTCCGTGCATTTAACCCAACACAAGCTGAAGAAACTTACTCTATGGTAACAGCAAATCGTTTCTGGTCACAAATTTTCGGTGTTGCTTTCTCTAACAAACGTTGGCTTCACTTCTTTATGTTACTAGTTCCTGTAGTTGGTTTATGGATGTCAGCAATCGGTGTAGTAGGTTTAGCTTTAAACTTACGTGCTTATGACTTCGTATCACAAGAAATTCGTGCTGCTGAAGACCCAGAGTTCGAAACTTTCTACACTAAAAACATTCTTTTAAACGAAGGTATTCGTGCTTGGATGGCTGCACAAGACCAACCACACGAACGTTTAGTATTCCCTGAAGAAGTATTACCTCGTGGTAACGCTCTATAATAATTATTTAAATAATTATTTCAACAAATATATTATCTATTTGTTTTATTTTATAAATATTTCTTGAAAAGAAAGTAAATTTCTTTTCAAGAAATATTTTGTTTTCATAAATTCTTTTTAAAACTTTTTATTTTTAGTGAAAAATAAAAAATTTTCTCTTTGTTTTTTTGAATAAAACTGTTTCTATTGAGTTTTTCATTTTCAAAACTTTTTGGCAGGCTGCCAATTGCTTCGCTACCAAAATGCGATTATTATTTCGAAAACATGTTCTCATAAATAGTTTATTTCTAATAAATAAATACTATTATGAGTTTTTCATAAAATGAGTATAAGAGCCGTAAGCTTTGAGAAAAGCACATACGGTTCTGAGGAAAAATTGAAGAATTCTTTTATTTTTATTTATTCTCATAAATTTTTGGGTTTCATTTATTGTTTTTCACATAAAACAATTCAAATTTCAAAAATGTACAAAAGAATATTTCTTTGTTTCAAAGAAAATGAATAAAACAATAAATTCAATAGTTTTCCAACTAAACCAGGACATTTCTCAAGAACTCTTTCAAAAGGTCCAAACACTACTACTTGGATTTGGAATCTTCATGCTGATGCTCATGATTTTGATAGTCATACAAGTGATTTAGAAGAAATTTCAAGAAAAGTTTTTAGTGCTCACTTTGGACAATTAGGTGTTATTTTTATTTGGTTAAGTGGGTGCGAAACGAATTTTTAGAAACTACAATATTCAAATGTTTAGTCATTGAGTCACTAAAATTAGCAAAAAATGATTTTGATTTTTTCGATAAATAAAAAAATCAAGAGTTTAAAATAGAGCTTTAAAAGTTTTTTTATTTAATAAAAATAAATAAAGAAAATTCTTCTTTAAAAAACAAACCATTTTTTGAAAAAAAATATAAACATAAAAAAAGTTCAAAGTATAATAATTTTGAATTAAGCTTTTTTATGAATTCTGTTTAGGATTTTTTTAAAAAGTTCAAGGAATTTAAAAAAAATTATTCATTATGAAAATAATGTTTAGAAAATAAAACATTTAAAGTTTTGTAAAAGTCCACTTATTTTACAAAATTTCATTTTTATGATTTCATGTTTTTTTTTCGTATTTATAGAAAAAAAGCACTTTTTTTCATCTGTTTTTGACCTATAGCAGTTTGTCAATATCAGAAATAATACTTTTTTTATTTTTGAATAAAAAAATATCCTAAATAGCTAAAAATGTTTCTATTAAAACGTTTAAAAATTTTAGTATGAATAAATTTTTTTTTGAATGGAATTTCCATTCTATGAAAATTTATTATTGTCAATAATAAATAAATTTTTCACTAAAATTTAAGGAAGCTCAAAAAAGTAAGTTATTTTTTTTTAATTTGTTTGTAAAGTTTTAAATGAAAAATAATATATGGACCTATTCCATTTTACTTAATTATTGTTTTAAATATTTTAAGATTATTTTGTTTCTTATTAAATACATTTTATAAAAATAAATGGAAATGTTTTAACAAATTTTCATAATATAGATGTATTAATAAACAATAAATAAAGTATTCAAATTTTGAGCACATTCGTGTTTTTCTCTATTTTTTTTTTATTTTTTTTACAGCTGAAATTTGATTTCTAGCTGTTTATGAAAAAAGTTTTTATTTATGCAGGACTTTTTTATATTTATATTAAGCAGTTTGTGAAAACAAGTAGATCAATTCTTTTTACTTTTTTTTTCACATAGATTAAGTTCATTGATGACTTTCTAGTACCAAGTACTCGCATGGATTCAGTTCCAGCACAACATCTTTATGCCAGCCTGCCTTTTTAAAAATGGCAAGTTGAAGCACCAGCTCAAAAGGGTGCTCGGTTAAAATAAAAAGTGCACGTATGCTGTAAACTTTTCTTGAATCGGCTAGTAGAATAAATGAACATACTGTCGACGCAGCCTTGCTTTAAAGCTGGATTTAACTTCAATAAGCACTGCTATATAAGCAATCCAAAATAAGCATTGCAAAATAAATTGTGCAGAATGAGTTAAATTAGATTGCACCACAAAATTCTGAATACTAACTAACTAATGGAATACTTTTGTTTTTAAGTTGCAATTCACTTTTTTATTCATAAAAAAGTAAATAAACAAAAATTTATAGGCTATCTTTTTCTAAAAATTTAAAATTTCTAAAAAATTTTATTTGAAATTATTTTCGATCATTTTTAGAAAACTAAAGATTCCCAAGAAATAAAGAAAATTTCTTTTTTTATAGAGACTGAAAATATTTCAGTGAATGGCAAATTTTTCTTGATTTATCTATATACATCTAAATATTCGTTTTCTTATGTCTAATACAGGAACTACTGGACGTATCCCATTATGGTTAATTGGAACTTTTGTAGGTACAGCAGCTATTGGTATTCTTGCAATTTTTTTCTATGGTTCTTATGTTGGTTTAGGTTCTTCTTTATAATTTTTCCTAGCGAAGCAATGCCAACCCTTATTTTTTGTCAAGCTCTCGTTTTTTTCTTGAGTAATTACTCAATTAAAAAGTAAGTAATACTGACACTTGAGTTTTTCCTTTTTGGTTTTTTCCCAAAAAGGAAAACTTTTTTTGCGAGCGAAAAAAGTAGCTACGCTGCCAAAAGGCTCACTAAAAAAGCCTTGCTCAGTGATAAGCTGAACTGAGTATGCTGAGGCAAAAAATGACAAAAATAATTCTAAAAAATCAATTCTTGTTTAGAATTGATTTATTTTGTTAAGTAACGTAGTTACTTAATTACAAATTTTCAAAAAGATATTCCTTTTTTTTTTCAAATAAACAACAAGTGTTTTCAAAAATTTTGTGTTCAAAACTTTGAAATATTTTAATGAATTTAAAATCAGCATTGAAATATTGGAAATAAATTTTTCGTTTAAAAAGGCTATTCCTAACAGGCTCTTCTAAGCCCTTTGAAGCAAAATTTTGTCTCATTGTTTATTTGATTTTACACAATTTTCTTTTTTTGATTTTTCAATAGTGACTTAGAACAGTGCATTTATCTAACGTCATTTCAGTACGCAACCGACTGCGCAGACACTGCTTCTCAATGCTGGGTAAGCACCCTGTTTTTAGGACGACGTAACTTATTGATCATAGATCGATAAGCTGAGCAACTTGAGCAGTTTAACAACTTAACTTGTTACATTTGTTAATAAGTTAAGCTGCAAAAGTTTTTGAAAATCAGATATATAGAAATTTCATAAAAAAAAAGTCATTTTTTGGTTGTTAATAAAGAACAAATTTTTCAAATTTAGTCTAAATACTTTTTTAATAAATGAAAAAACTTTTTTTCTGCCTCCGGCAGAAAAAGAAATTTTTTAATAGAATTAAGAACTTTATTTTAAAGGTTTTTTAAGTTTCTTCATGAAATTTTAATAAAAATCATATTTTTAAGAACTCTGTTAAAAAATTCCGTTTTTCCTTTAATTTGCAGTTCTGCCTTGCTTTATAAAAAATTTGCAACATTTTATAAGTTAGTTACGCTAACAAAGCTGGTCTTTTTATAGACAGTTCAACAATGTGTTATGTGATGTTCAAAACAAAGGTAGAACAAATTTTGCAGGTTAGGTAGCTTCGTACTATCGCAGAAAAAGTTTTCTATCATTTAGCAAAAATTCATTAGGCGTTTGTTAGTAATAAAGTTATTGTTGCAAACATGTTTTTGTGAATTTGTTCAACTTATAAAAAATTCTAAAGTAGTTATTTAAAAATTTATGAATGATTTTCTTCTAAATCCTATTTCAGAAATTGCAGAAGTTTCTGTTGGTCAACATTTTTATTGGCAATTAGGTGCTTATGAAGTACATGGACAAGTATTATTAGTTTCATGGTTTGTTTTGGCTGTTATTTTTGCTTTATCTTTCGTAGCAAATAGTAATTTAAAATCAACACCAGATGGGTTACAAAATTTTACTGAATTTGTTACTGAATTTATTCGTGATTTAGCAAAAACACAAATCGGTGAAGAAGAATATTTAAAATGGGTTCCTTATTTAGGAACTGTATTTTTATTTATTTTTGTTTCAAACTGGTCTGGGGCTTTATTACCATGGCGATTAATCGAATTACCGCACGGAGAATTAGCAGCTCCTACAAATGATATTAATACAACAGTAGCTCTTGCTTTATTAACATCAATTTCTTATTTTTATGCAGGTATTCGTAAAAAAGGTCTAGGTTATTTTAATCGTTATGTTCAACCAGCAGCATTTTTATTACCGATTAACGTACTTGAAGACTTCACAAAGCCGTTATCGCTTAGTTTCCGTTTATTCGGGAACATTCTTGCTGATGAACTAGTTGTTGGAGTTTTAGTTTCGTTAGTACCTCTAATTATTCCAATTCCTATTATGTTATTAGGTTGTTTTACAAGTGCTATTCAAGCTCTTGTATTTGCAACATTAGCAGGAGCATATATTGGTGAAGCAGTTGAAGATCACCATTAAAAATTTTTTTTAGCATAACAAAGTTATGCTATGTTGCGCTTTCTTGTCCGACTTTATTTTTTTATTGAGCCTTTTGGCAGCCTGCCAGGCCTGCCAGCCGGCAGTTACCAAAAGGCTCAATAAAAAAATAGCAAGGCAAAACTCAAAACTTAGGTAAAAGTAAAATACCAAGCCAGGACTGTTAGCACAACTCATTTTAGTCTTTATTTTGAAAAAAAAATTTCTTTCTTCAAAATAAAAACTAAATTTTTCTAAAAATTTGTCTATTTTTTAAACCTTTTAACTTTTTTTTCAATTTGTTGTTTTATTCAATAAATTTGTAAATTTTGCATTAAAAAAAAAAACAAAAAAAATAGAACAAAAAATATTCATATAAATGAATAAACACCAAGAAAGAATAGTGTTTCAAATTGTTTTCAATTTTCATTGAAATTTCATTTTAAAACGAATTTAATAATTGGTTTTTTGATTAGAAAATTCAATATTTTTAAAAAATAAAAATAGCTTTTTCCAAATAGTTTTTTTAAAAATATATTTGAAACAATTATAAAAAGAATTTTTTATGAAAAATTTCACGACTTATTTATCTACAGCTCCTGTAGTTGCTTTAGCTTGGTTTACAGTTACTGCAGCTTTATTAATCGAAATCAATAGATTTTTTCCTGATCCTTTAGTATTTTCATTCTAATTTCATTTATTGTGAAAACAATAAATATTATTATAAAAAGAAGAAATATACTTTTTCTTTTTCGATTTTTTGATTTTTAGCTATTGTTTTAGAGTTTTCTTTCTCTTGTTGGCTGTCGCCTATTTTTTTTTGAATTTTTAGGTTTTGAGTTTTTCGCTTTTGGCTAACAAAAGGCCTTTTGAAGCAAAAACCAAAAGCGAAAAACTCAAAAAAATGAGGTAGCTAACAAATTTAGCAATAGCTAAAAATCAAAGTTTCTTTCAATAAAGAAATATAAAATAGACAATTTAAATTTATTTTGCAATAGATGATTAAAAAAGAAATATTCTTTATTCAAAATAAGTTCTAAATAGAAAAATAAAACTTTAATAAATAATTTTTATATTTAGAGTGTTTTACTCTAAAAAACATTATTTATTAAAAAGATAAATGTGAATTTTTAAAATTTCAAATTTTTTTCAAAATAAAAAACTTGAAAAATCAAAAAAATGAGATAATTTATGCTTTAAAATTTTTTTATTTTAATAGAATTTTTTAACAAGAAGTTTTATTAAAATTTTCATTTTCCTTAAATAATTTGAAAAGTTTAAAAAATATTTTTTATGTACTCTCATTTTTCATTTAAAAAATATGAAAACAAAATTTATGCCTACAATTCAACAACTTATTCGTTCTGCTCGAAAAAAAGTATCAAAAAAAACAAAAGCTCCTGCTTTAAAATCTTGTGCACAACGTCGTGGAATTTGTTTACGCGTTTATACTGTTACTCCAAAAAAACCAAACTCAGCTTTACGAAAAGTAGCCCGTGTTCGATTAACTTCAGGATTTGAAGTAACTGCTTATATTCCTGGAATTGGGCATAATTTACAAGAACACGCTGTTGTTTTAGTTCGTGGAGGAAGGGTAAAAGATTTGCCTGGTGTGCGTTATCACATTGTACGAGGAACTTTAGATACTGCTGGAGTAAAAAATAGAGTTCAAAGTCGTTCAAAATATGGAGTAAAATTAGCTTCAGCAAAAGGTTCAGCGAAAAAATAATATTTTTTTGAATTTTTTTTTTGAATATTGTTTATTGTTTTTTTCTAAACAAGAAAAATTGAAAAAAATTTGTTTAAAAACAAAAACTTTTTCATTTACGATGTAAAAAATTTCCATCATTAAAAAACAATGAGTTAAAATTGTTCGAAAAAAAAGATTTGTGATTTTGTAGTCAACAAATTAACTACAAGATCACAAATCTTTTTTATTTATTTAAATTACCAAGTTGCTTGGTCTCCACGACGATATTGTAAATATGCAGTAACAAATAAGCCTGCAATAGTTACTGGAACTAAGCCTAATACAATTCCTGAAAGTAAAGGTTCAACCATAATAGAAAAAGAAAAAAAAATTAATGAAACTGAAAAATTGAAAAATAAATATTGAAAAAAGAATTCAATATTTATTGATAAATTTTAAACATATTCAGTTTTGAACTTTTTTGATAATTCAATAGCTTTTGCTGGTTCCCCGCCTTCCCCACTCGATGGTTGGGCAAAGCTCGCGGAAGGAAAAAATCAAAAAAAAATTCTTTAAAATAATGAAAAATTCTAGTTTCTAACTTCATTTTGGGGATAGAGGGACTTGAACCCTCACGATCGAAAAGATCAACGGATTTTCTTAAAAATGAATTTTTTGGACTTTTTCTTTATCTAAGTTTTCATTGTTTTTAATGAAAACAATCAAAAAAATTTTAGTAGATAATTTTCATAAAGTCTCTGCACCTTTTGTTTATTATAAACTTAGCTTTTACAGCTAGGTTATTGCTTTGTTTATTTGCTGCTATTTCTCATAATATGAGCTTTATTCAGGTTAACAATATTAAACAACTAGGTTCAGAATTTAAAATAATTCGAATGTTTTTTGTTCTTTCAACCTGCTCAGCGCTTCTGAAAGCTGGGCGGGTTGGGGCAACAGAGAAAACAACTCAATTTTTTCACAAAAAAAAGCTTTGTTAAAAATGTTAACAAACAAAACCGAAATATTTTTTCTCTGATTTTGAAAACTTTCATTTTCTAAATTTCTTTAGAAAAGCTCAAAATAGAATATTTATTCTTGTTATTCAAGTCCGAAGCGTCTACCATTCCGCCATATCCCCTTTTTATTTTAATTATATCATTTTTTCAAAAAATTGTCATCTTTTTGAAGATTATTTTTTCCAGCTTTTCATTTTTTAATACTCTAGAAACTTTGATTTAATATATTCAAAAAAATATTTGCTTGCTAGCCTTGCTTTGCTTTGCCAAAGTAAAAACTCAGGCTGAGGCGTTGTTTTCAAAGAAACTGTCAAGCCCTTTAAAACAAAAATAGCTCATATTGATGAACTTGCTGTGTAATATTCTAGAATAAACAACTGAAATAGTTATTTTTGTTGCAAAAGGTGAATAAAAATTTCTCGAAAATTTCACAAAACCAAAAAACATTTAAAACATAAGTTATTTTTGATAAGTTTTAATATTAGCTTTTTGTTTATAAAAAGTGAAACTTTAAAAGTTTACAACTAAAAAAAAGCTAATACTAAAACAACAAATAAATCCATTTATGTGAAATTTCAACATTTTTAATTTTTTTGAAATTGTTCACAAGGAAAATATGAACAATAAACTTTAAAATGTTTTAAAAATGAGTTTTCATTGAATATTTAAATAATTGAATTAGTTGAAAATATAAGAAGAAAAAAGAACAGCTAAAACAAAGATTAATAATAGTCCCCAATAAAGACTAGTACGGTTTAATTCTACAACTTGTTTATTGGGATTAGGTCTAGCCATATAGAAAAAATAATTTAGGTCTAAAATTTAACAAGAAAAATAAATTCAAAAATTTTTTTTTAGAAAAACACAAAATTTTGAAATTTTTACTTGTTTTCAAGTAAATTTTTTGTTGAGTTTAGCCTTTTGGTTTTTATTTTACGTGTTTCCTTTAGAAATTCCGTCTATTACGGACCGTTAGGTTGGTTTCGAATAGAGTTTTATGTTAGCTTACCACTATCGTACATAAAATTCTTGATAAATTTTTACAGCAGTCGCGATATTTTTAATATCGTTTTACGTTTCTAATTTTGCCTTGTAATATCAAGGCAGCCAACTTTGTGGAACTTTGTTCAACTTTAGTTTCTAAAAACTAAATTATTATTGCTTTGTGCTAAAAGGAAGATTAACATTCTGTGAGTAAAGTTCACAAATCAAAAAAAACTGTCAATTTTTGAATTAAGCTGAAAGTTTGTTTGAAAGTTTTTTCTTCCTTTTTGTCAGCTCTGCATAGTCTAAGTTTTGATTCTGACAAAGCCAACAATATAAACAAATTTGGTGTGTTAGACAACAGCTGCAAAAAATGTTTAAAGAATTTTATTGAGCGCTAAACTATCATTTTTTAATAAACTATTCTTTTATTTGAAAATTTTTTTTTTTGAACGTTGTAAACAAAAAAAAATTAACGTTGAATGAATTGCATTGCTGTAATTGAACCTAAAAAGAAAACTGTTGGAACTGCTAATGCGTGAATTGCTAACCAACGAACAGTGAAAATAGGATATGTAATAGCTTCAGCTGATTTTCTTGTTGTCATAAATAAAAAAGAATTTTTTTTCATAGAAAAATAAAAAGAAATTTTCTTATTTTTATTTTATGTTCTTTTCTTATTTTTTCATATTTTTCTTTAAAAAAATATATCTTGCCTTTTAGGTTTATTTTTTTTATCTAAAAAAATAAAATAGAAAAATGCAAAAAAAACAAGAATAAACAAAATCAAATAATGAAAATTTCATAAACATTTTAAAAAAATGTAAAATAAAAATAAATAAGCGTATTAAAAGTTTTTAATAACTCATTAAAAATAAACTATAAAAATAGTAAATATTGAATATTTTTTCACTTTTTCTTTTTTATTTTCCTACGAATCCAGAATCACTTAAAATTTTAGCTTTTTTATTCTTCTCGACAAAAACTTTATGTTTTTATTTTTGTCGTTGCCCAGTCTTACGTTTTCCGACCAAAAAACGGGCTTTTTTAAAAAGGGCAGAGCTTTTTTTTAATGAAGTTTTTTTATTTTTACCTTTTCCCTTTTGGCAGTCTGTCAGTAGGCAGTTTCCAAAAGGGAAAAAACGAAAAAAGGCTGCGGAGCAGCCAATTGCTTCGCTACCAAAAAGGAAAAACTTTTTTTGCTCGCAAAAAAAAGTTGCTCCGCTGCCAAAAAACTCAATAAAAAGAAAAAGCGAAAAAATTTAGATATATATTCTAAAAAAGTGAATCTTCCCATAAAATTTATGGACCTAATTGGTGGATATTTTTTCATTGTCTTTTTTAAAAAATTCTTTAAAAAACTCTTTTCATTAAAAAGAGACTTGAAAAAAAGAAGAAATTTTATTTTATTTTTCTCCTCTTTTTTTGATTTATATATACATATATATGTTTATGTAACATATTTTTTTAGTTTTATAAGTTTATTAATGTGATAAATAAGCAATTTATAGAAATTTTTTCTCATATTTCTTTCTATATTTCCAAGCAAATCCATATTCAAAAAGTTTTGATTAAGATATATTATGTAAAGCTTTTTTTTTCTTAAAAAAAAAATAAATTATTTTTCATATCAAAACTTCATTATTTCAATTTATTCATGTTTATAATTTTTGAAATTTTCTGTTTTTTAAAATTTCAAGTTAAAAAAAAAAATAAGAAATTTCTTATTCTTTTTCAATTATATCATAATTTGAAAAATTTTAAAAGATTGAATATTAAAAACTGATTTTTGCAGCAGTTGTTTTGCAAAAAAATTGGACAAAGTAATGTAAACAGGGTTGGCCTGGTTTTTCCTCCGGCATTGAGCAGGCTAGCACCATCAACTTTGTTTCTTCATAAGTATTTTGTTTTATGATTACAAAAAACTTTTTTGAATTTTCTATATTCAAAAAAAGCTTTTTTTGCTTTTATTATGAGTATTCTTTTATTTTATTTATAAATTTTTTTTGTTTTGAAAATTTTTGTATTCTATTTTTTCTAGAATCAAAGCTCGTTTCATAATTATTCTATTAAATAGTCAAAATAATGTATAATTCAAATTTTTATATTCCAGATTTAGTAGAAATTCAAAGACAAGGATTTTTTTATTTGTTAGAAAAAGGAATTATTGAAGAAATAACAAAACGCAATCCAATTACTTGTGTCGATAAACAAATAGAAATATATTTCTATCCTGAACATTATCGTTTAACAAAACCTTTATATTCAATTCAACAAGCAATTTTGTATAAAAAAAGTTATGTTTCAAAGTTATATGTTCCAGTACAAATAACAGATCGAAAAAAAAAACGTGTTTTTTTAAAATGGATGCTTCTTGCACATTTTCCATTAATGACAAACCGAGGACATTTTGTTTTAAATGGTTCACCTAGAGTTATAATCAATCAATTAGTTCGTAGTCCAGGTATATATTTTCGAGAAAATATACATGAAATTTATTCAAGTAAATGGTCTGATAAACCTACTACGACTTTTTGTCGCCATTATGCTGATATTATATGTTTAAAAGGAACATGGTTACGAATTGAATGTGATAAAGATTTTTCAATGTGGGCAAAAATGAAAAAAGGTCCAAAGATTCCACTATTATGGTTTTTATTAGGAATGGGATTAAGTGAAAAATATATATTAAATTCTGTTTCAAAACCAATGTATTTATTAGAAAGCTTTACAAAAGAAATGGAAAAAATAAATAAATCAAAATCTTCAAAAGAATTAAAATATCCTTATGTATCAAACTCTCGACAAGCTTGGGAACAAATTCAAAAACTTTTTAAACTTAAAAAAACTCTTCGAAAATCTTCGTTTTTTAAAAAAGAAACTTTTTCGCAACAAAATCAAAATGAAAATAAATATCATTTTTTTGCAAAAAAAATAAATACTTTACAATCAGAAAAAAAAATTTTTGTTGTCAAAGAAATAGGTTTTTTTGCGAATAGCAAAAAATTATTTGGTTATAAACCTGAAAAAAACGAAATATCAAGAAAATTTTCTAGAAACCAAAACTCTAAGAACATTGATTCTTTAGAAAAAACTGTTCATGTAAAGCAACTTGAAAACACGTCAACTCGTCAATCAGAGGTTGACAAACAGCTTCGCACCAAAAGTTGGCAGGCTGGCAGTTTTTACAAACGCAAAAAATTTCAAGAAAAATCAACAAAATTGAGAACTTCTACAAAAGCTCAAGAACGTAAAAAATTCTCCAAAGAAAATTTTGAAAAACGAGTAGCAAGTAAACTCTCTGCATATGAATTAGGAAGAAAATGGTTTTCAAACAAATTTATGAACCCTAAAACATATGATTTAGGAAAACAAGGAAGATTGTCAATTAATAAAAAATTAGGATTAACTCTTCCACTACAACAAACAACATTAACTGCTTTAGATGTTTTAACAGCTACAGATTGTTTAATGAAAATTGAAGATGGTTTTTTAGAAATTGATGATATTGATCATTTAAAAAATAAACGAGTTCGAACTGCAGGAGAATCTATTCAAGAAATTTTCAGTATTGGTTTAATTCGATTAGAAAAATCTATTCGTTTAAAATTAAATGGAAATTCGAAACAAACATCAATTCAACAAAATGCTGTGAATTTTCTTTCATTGATTAACACACGCCCTATAAATGGTGCTTTTCGAGAATTTTTTGGAACACACCCATTATCACAATTTATGGATCAAATTAATCCTTTAGCTGAAATTACACATAAACGTCGATTAACTTCTTTAGGACCTGGAGGCGTTTCGCGAGATACAGCAACTTTGGCTATTCGTGGAATTCACCCTTCTCATTATGGTCGAATTTGTCCGATTGAAACTCCAGAAGGAAAAAACACTGGTTTAGTTAATTCAATTACTACTTATGCAAAAATTTCTTTTCAAGGATTTCTTTGTTCACCTTTTCATAAAGTTTACAAACGACAAATTCAAAAAAATGAAGGAGTTTTTTTCTTAACACCAGATCAAGAAGAATATTTTAAAACAGCTACACCTGATTTAAACATCACATTATTAGGTTTTTTACCAAAAAAATCAATTCCTGTTAGAATTGGAAAACGTTTTGTTCGAATGAAAAGTCAAAAATTATCATTGATTGGTGTATCTCCTCTTCAAATGATTTCTGTTGCTACTTCGTTTATTCCATTTTTAGAACACGATGATGCAAATCGTGCTTTAATGGGTTCAAATATGCAAAGACAAGCTGTACCTTTAATTCGACCAGAACGTCCTTTTTTAGGTACTGGGTTAGAAGCAAGAGTTGTAAGTGACTCAGGTCATGTACTTGTTTCAAAAACGAGTGGATATGTTATTTTGTCAAGTGGATCTAAAATTTCTCTTTATACATTTTCATAAAATTTTGTAAGTTTTGCTTTTGAAAATAGTGTTTTTTAAATTTTATGGGTGCTGTTTTAAATTTATTATGTTCTTTATCTGTTGGCCGTTGCCCTTTTTTTTTCGAAGCTTTTGGCTTTTTATCTTTTGGTTTTTTAGTATTTACCTTTTAATAAAAAACTTTTTTTGCTCTGCCTCGCCCCTCTTACGAAGTACCCCGCCTACTAGCGACGCAACCAGCCTTTACTTCTTGCCAGCCTGCCAGCCTGCCAGCCTGCCAGGCTGGTGGGGCTAAGGGGTGGGGGGGGCTGGCCAAAAAGTAAAAACGCAATAAAAAAATAAAGGCAACAGCCAAAACGAAGAAATAAACGCTCTAAATAAATTCTAAGACTTTATCTATCCGTCAATATATGTTTTTATGATCAACAAATTGAGTTCATCAAATATGTATCAATTGTTCCAAAAAAGTTTTTTATGTAATGTAAACTAAAAAATTCAAATTTTGTTGTTGTGACAGATTTTATTTAAAAATTTTTTATTTATTACTTTCTATATAGAATACAAAACTCTATAAAAACCATAAAAACATTATTTTTATGTTGTAAATACAAAATATATCTGCAATTTTCAAAAAATGTAAAATAATTTTTTAGCTTTTGTCTGTAGGTTTGTTGACTGTTACTTCAAAAGGCCTTAGCCTGCCCTTTTTTAAAAAGGACAAAGCTTTTTTTGAGCTCA
Source organism: Coelastrella sp. MACC-549 (assembly GCA_018290735.1). NCBI lineage: Eukaryota > Viridiplantae > Chlorophyta > Chlorophyceae > Sphaeropleales > Scenedesmaceae > Coelastrella > Coelastrella sp. MACC-549. The sequence continues at coordinate 40,219 of CM031383.1, read as the reverse complement.
ATAAAAAATAAGGGCTGGCAGAAAGAAAAAAACGAAATTTTACAAATAGATTTGAAAATGAAAAAAAATAGCTTTTGCATTTTTTCTTGTTAGCAGTTACCTACAAGCAAAAGCTAAAAAAATTCATGAAAAACTCTGAATTTTTGGTTTTTCATTACAAAAAAATTATTTAGAAAAAAATTTATGAAAAAAAAAAATGACATGTTTCAAAAATCTTTAAAAAAAGATTATAAAAAAATAAAATTTCATAATTTTTCTATTCTCGAAAAAGCTGCAAACGCAAGCTTTTCATGCAAAGCAACCTGTCAACAAGTTGATAGTCCGTTTAATGAAAAGCTATTTGCAAATCAGTTTTCAAAAAAATATTTTGCTCTGTCGGCTCGAAAAAGAAGCAAAACTAGTTGTTCCTCAGCCCTGAACTCAAAAGTTGTACAAGAGAGCGCTAGTTTTGTTAGCGCTTTCAAACTTCCTTGGCCATCTACGAACTTGTTCGCAAGTCAATCAATACAACTGGAAACAACTGCTCGACAAACTTCAAAATATTTTCTCCAAAAATATCAACGATCAAATCAAGATACTCTTTTAGTTCAAAGACCAACAGTACGAGAAGGAGATTGGGTTCAATCTGGAGATTTGTTAGCTGATTGCGCTTCGAGTTTAGGAGGTGAATTATGTTTAGGAAAAAACATTTTCATTGCTTATATGCCATGGAAAGGATATAATTATGAAGATGCTATTTTAATTAGTGAAAGATTAGTTTCTGAAGATATTTATACATCTGTTCATATCGAATCATATGAAGTTGAAACAAGAAAAACAAAATTAGGAAAAGAACAAATTACAAATCAAATTCCAGACCTTTCTGAAAACGAAACAAATCATTTAGATACACGTGGTATTGTAAAGTTAGGAACATCAGTAACAGAAGGACAAATTTTAGTAGGAAAAGTGACTCCTATTCAAAAAAAATATAAGTCGCCGTATGAAAAATTATTATATGCAATTTTAGAAAAACAATTGATACCTATGCGTGATAGTTCGTTAAGAACTCCTAAAGGTTTAAAAGCAAAAGTAATTGAAATAAAAATTTTAAGTTTTTCAGTTTTAAAAAATCAAAAATCTAGAAATACTTCAAAAACAACAAAAAAAAAACCTGAACGAATCCAAATATATTTAGCAGAAAAAAGAAAAATTCAAGTTGGTGATAAAATGGCAGGACGTCATGGAAACAAAGGTATTGTTTCAAAAATTCTTCCAATTCAAGATATGCCTTTTTTACCAGATGGAACACCTCTCGATATGATTTTAAATCCATTAGGTGTACCGTCTCGAATGAATGTGGGTCAAATTTATGAATGTTTATTGGGACTTGCTGCAAAATACTTAAAACAATATTATAGAATAATACCTTTTGATGAAATGTATGGTCCACATGCCTCACGAAGTTTTACTTTTTCAAAATTATATGAAGCTCGTTTAAAAACTTCTCAAAAATGGTTATTTAATCCATGTTATCCTGGAAAAATGCTTATTTTTGACGGGGCCACCGGCGAGCCTTATATGAATCCAGTTACCGTGGGTGTTGCTTATATGCTAAAACTTGTTCATTTAGTTGATGATAAAATTCATGCTCGTTCTACAGGTCCTTATTCACTTGTAACACAACAACCTTTACGAGGTCGTTCAAAATTTGGTGGACAAAGACTTGGAGAAATGGAAGTATGGGCTATCGAAGCTTATGGGGCTGCTTTTATTTTATTAGAGATGTTAACAATTAAATCAGATGATATTAGTGGTCGAATGACTTTGTGGTCAAATATTATCGGAAACATGCCAATTTATATTGGAACACCCGAATCATTTAAAGTTTTAATTTGTGAACTTCAAGCTTTGTGTTTAGATATTGGTCTTTTTCAATTAAATAAAAAAGGATTTTTAACACAAATTGAACATTTAATGCAATTACCATAATTTTAGAATATTTCATTTTTGATTTTCTATTTTTCTTTAAAAATATATTTTTTTGTGATATTATATTTTTTATAATAAATGAAAAAAAAATTCAAAAAATTTCATTTTTCAACACTCGCCAACTTTTTCGTCCCGTTCGTTGATATTACAAGCTTGCAAGGTTTAAGGCAGCTTTTTACTTATAGAAAATATTTTTTATTTGTTTGTTCTCTTTTTTTTTTATTCTAAAAAAAGCTGTAAAAAAAGAAATTTTTTTTTACAGTTTTGAAGCCGAATCTAGAATACTTTATGAAGTAAAGAATTTTTTTTCTCAAGGCAATTACTGCAAAAAATTTTTTCATATTCATAAAATTTGATTTAGGTTAACTGATTAAGACGTTTATGTAATACTTACGTCATACAAATTTCTACTAGAGTTAAATATGGTATTTATCCTTAAACAGGTTCTTTTCAAATTTTGTGAATTCACAAAATTTGAAAAATTCAGGAAAAAAAATGATGGAAATGTTTTTAATAAACAAAACTAATAATGAATAAACAAGAAAAGTCTTTGAATTTCATTTTGCTTTTTAAATTTCATAATTTAAAGCAATAACCATCATTTTTTTATACTCAAGAAAAAAAAATTTTATTATGAATAAAATTTGAAAAAAAAGATTTTTAGGAAATATTTTTGAAATTTTGAAAAAAAATCTTTTAACAAAGCATGAAAAAAGTAGAAAGCTAATCTTTCTACTTTAAAAAAATTTTTGTTCTTGTCATAAATTAAATAAAAAACAAATCTTCTAGAATGATAAAGAAGTTTTATTTGCAGTGGTTTACTTTTTTAAAAAAGAAAAATAAAAAATACATCTTTTTTTTTTAAAGAAAAACAATTTAGGAAATTTCATAAAAAAAATTCAATGACAAATTCTATTAAAGAAAAAGAAAAATTAACTTTTGAATGTGAAACAGGAAATTATCATACATTTTGTCCTATTAGTTGTGTTTCGTGGTTGTATCAAAAAATTGAAGATAGTTTTTTTTTAGTAATTGGAACAAAAACATGTGGTTATTTTCTCCAAAATGCATTAGGTGTTATGATTTTTGCTGAACCTCGTTACGCTATGGCTGAATTGGAAGAAAGTGATATTTCAGCTAAATTAAATGATTTTAAAGAACTTAAACGTCTTTGTTATCAAATTAAAGAAGATCGCAATCCAAGTGTTATTGTTTGGATTGGAACATGTACTACTGAAATTATTAAAATGGATTTAGAAGGCATGGCACCTGAATTAGAAAAAGAAATTGGAATTCCAATTATCGTTGCGCGTGCAAATGGTTTAGATTATGCTTTCACACAAGGTGAAGATACGGTTTTAGCTGCAATGGCCCAAAGATGTCCATCGAGTTCTTTACTGCCTTCGGCAGAAAAAAATTCTTCGAATAATAATTTCTCAAATATTGAAAAAAACCAAGAAAATACATTGAAAAAGAGTTTAATGCATAAACTTGAAAAAAATTTTGTAAAAAACACATCTTTTTTTAAAAATTTTTTAGTTGATAATTTAGAAATTCCTGAAAAACTTTCATCATCTAATTACTCCCCGCCTACTTTATTAGAAAAAAATTTTGTACAAAAATGGTTAACAAAGAAAACACAAATTGCTTCAAATCAATCTAATATTATGAGTAAAAGTGTAGATAGTTCACAACTTTCTAGCTCTTTGAATTTGAATACAGTGTCGTTACCTTCTGGAAAACAAAAGCTTTTGTCTACAAAGCAAGGAACAGGTGAAGCAAATTTTGGCCACCAAATCGAAAAAAGTTCGCCCCAACCGTTAACAAATTCAAAACTTGTTTTGTTTGGTTCAATACCTAATACCGTAGCAACACAATTAAAACTTGAATTAAATCGTCAAGGAATAGAAATTCACGGATGGCTACCTTCTACTCGTTATTCTGATCTTCCTATATTAGATGAAAATACATATGTTTGCGGAATAAATCCATTTTTAAGTCGCACTGCAACTACTTTAATGAGACGTCGTAAATGTAAATTTATCAGCGCTCCTTTTCCTATCGGGCCAGATGGAACAAAAGCATGGATTGAAAAAATTTGTTCAATTTTTGGAAAAACACCAATTGGTTTAAATGAACGTGAAGATAAAATATGGCAAGGACTTTCAGATTCATTAAAACTAGTTCAAGGAAAATCTGTATTTTTTATGGGTGATAATTTATTAGAAATTTCATTAGCTCGATTTTTAATTCGTAGTGGAATGATTGTTTATGAAATTGGAATTCCATACATGGATCGTCGATTTCAAGCAGCAGAGCTTGCTTTATTAGAAAAAACATGTTTGCAAATGAATGTGCCGATTCCTCGTATTGTTGAAAAACCTGATAATTATTATCAAATTAGCCGTATTCGAGAATTACAACCTGATTTAGTAATAACTGGAATGGCGCATGCAAATCCTTTAGAAGCAAGAAATATAACAACAAAATGGTCTGTTGAGTTTACTTTTGCTCAAATTCATGGTTTTACAAATGCTCGTGAAATTTTAGATTTAGTTACTCGACCTTTACGACGAAATCAAAATATCGATTCATTTTCGTCTTCTTTAGGTTCTACAAATCAAAGTTTTGTTCAAACAAATGAATCTTTATTCTCTTTATAAAAAATTATGTTTTCATAAAAAAGAATATTCAAAAAAAAATGTATTTGTTGCAAATTTTTTTTAGATCTATTTTTATAAAGAAAATAGAGAATAAATTTTTTCAAAAATTTTTTATAAATTTTCTCTTTTTTCTAGTGTTTTTAATAAATTCTAAAAATTATAAAATGCCGGAAAAAAGAGAAAAATATACAAAAATATCTTTTTTAAAATTTATTTTTTCTTTTTTTAGTCTTTCTCATTTTTAGATCACTTCTCCCCTATTTATGAAAAAATCTTTTAAATTTCTTTTGAAATTATTAGAATTCAATTTTGTTTTTCAATGCAAAAATTTTTTTTCTTGTTTTTTTTTTCTTTTTTTTTTAAAATGAAAATAGAATTTATTGAAGAATAATTTTATCTTTCAAAGGTTCCTTTAAAGGTCCTTTGAATTAAAAAATTTTGATAATCACGGTTAAATTTATCTTTATTGTTGAAAAAAAAAATTCAAATAATAAGTTTGCTTTTTTAAAATCAAAAATTTTTGTGAGCTTTTAAAAACTTTATATAAATATTTAAACAATTTTGTTGTTGCAGCGTTTTAAAGTTTCTTCAAAAAAGTTCAAGCTATTAAAAAAATCAAAATAAAAAATATTACTCCTCCCTCTATTTGATAGTTTAATTAAACGAATAAAAGAGGTTAGTACTAAAAAAAAAAGAAATTTTTTTAAGAAGTTAAACAAATAAAATTATGGGACAAAAAATTCATCCATTAGGTTTTCGTGTTGGAATTACTAAAAAACATCAATCAGTATGGTTTGCTAGATTTCAAAAACATCAATATGCACAGTCAGTTTTAGAAGATAAATTTTTACGTCAAAATTTATTAAAACTACTTCCACAACTTTTTCAAAAAAAATTCAATAATTCAATGAATATGCCAAAAATTTCTCATATTCAAATCGTTCGAGGATTAATTCCTTATGAAATTGGTATTCAAATTTATGCTCAAAATTGTCATATGATCAAAACCGCTTTTGAAGGTTTAGAAGTTGAACCAAATTTTGTTCAAAATTTATTAAAAAATCATTTAATTTTAGAAAAAACAGCATCTAAAAAAAATATTTCTAATTCAGGAAAAAATGAAAATTTAGAATTTTCTTCAAATATTTCTTCTTCTGAAAAAAAAATTGGAAATTTCAATAGTGACATTGCAGATCAAGATACGTCATCTTTAAAAAGTTCAAACAAAAAAAAAGATGCAAAAGCAATGGTTGAAAAAAGAAAAAAATTATTTGCTCGTTTCCGTCAACGTTTTTTAGGAAAATTTGTTATTGTGAAAAATGGTAAAAAAATTACAAAAAAATTTGATCCAAAAAAACAATCTTCTTCTCGAAATAATCTTGTATCATACTTCAAAAAAACTCTTCAAGAAAGAAGAAGAAATTTTAGAAAAAATAAATTTGGATCATCTTTTTCAACAGTTTCTTCAAGTAAAAAAACTCGTACTCTTCGTGATAGTTTTTCTGCAAAACAAAAAGCTTATTTAAGTTTTTTTAAATCAAAAACTTTAAAACCAAATTTTTCAAAACCATGTGCAAAATTTGTAAATCTTTATATGTCACAAACAAATAACTCTTTTTTAAATGCTTTAAAATTAGAAATGAATTATTGGAATCAATATTTTGCAAAATCAAAAAACGAACAATTAAAAACATTTGGTTCTTTTCGTTATTTACCAATTGGTTCACAAAAAAAATGGAGTTCTATTCGATTTAAACGTTTTGAAAAACTTTCACTTCCTTTCTTATTAAAACTTTTCAAAGCTTTACAACAACGTGCTTTAAAAAAACTAGAAAGATTAAGAAAAGAATATTTAGTATTTGGGAAATTTTCAAAAACAAAAACTCTTTCTTATTATCAAAGAATTCGTTTTCTTCAAAATTTCAAAAAATTTATTGTTCTTCGAAAAACACAAAAATCTTCAATTTTTTCTCAAAATACTTTTGAAAATGTTGATTTTTCACAAAAAACAACAAATCAAAAATTTGCTTCTAAAGTTGCTTTATTAACAGAAAAATCTCTTCAAAAAAAATTCTCAAATATTCATGGAGAAAAAAATACAATGAAATTTATTGATCATTTACAAAAATTAGTAAAACAACATCGTTCAAAAAACTTATTCTTGTATTTAGCAACAATTTCAGATGCTCGTAAAAATTTCAAAAAAATTCAATATTTTACAAAACAACAAGCAGAATTTTTATTCGGTATTTCTCCAAAAAATTATATTGGACTAACTCCTGAAGAAAAACAAGAAATTCTTAAAAATCACATTTCAAAAACATTTTTAAATATTTCCCAAAAAAACTTATCTCAAAACAAAAATTTTGGAGATATTTTTGTCGAACAACTTCAAAAACAAAGAACAATTTGTGAACAAAATATTCAATTAACTCCAAAAATTTCAATTCAATTTTATTCAGTAAAAGCCCAAGATTTCCAAACAAGAGCTTCTGCTGTAGCTGATTCTATCGTCGATGATTTAGAAAAACGTAAAGCTTTTAGACGAGTAATTAAAAAAGCAAAAGAAGATTTAATGAAAACTCCAAAAGTAAAAGGAGTAAAAATTCAAGTTTCAGGTCGTTTAAATGGAGCTGAAATTGCTCGTTCGGAATGGGTTCGTGCAGGACGAGTGCCTCTGCAAACACTAAGAGCAAATATTGATTATTGTTATAAAACAGCTCAAACTATTTATGGAATTATTGGTGTTAAAGTTTGGATCTATAAAGGTTATACAAAAACACGTAAACCTACTGCGAATTCTATTTCACTTTTACCTGATCTTCTATAATAAATGAGAAATTTTTAGAAATTTCACAATTTTTGTTATTTTTTTAAATATGTATTTTTTTTCTTAAGAATTTTTGTTTTGAGAAAAATAAACAAATTTTTTCTTAAGAAAAATTAAAGAAATAAAAAATGATATTGAAAAAACGTACGTGAAAATCTATTTTCTTCATAAATAGATTTTCACGTACGTTTTTTCAATATCATTTTTTTTCTTTTATTATTCATGTAAAAAGTCAAAATCAAAACGATAATCAAACCAGTTTTGCTGACTATCACTGCAAAAATATTTTTGTGAACATAAAATTTTAAAATTCATAAAAAATGAAAAAACAATTTTTTATATTGTATTTCCTTTTGTTTTTTTTAAACAAAATATTTTTTTTTAATTTCACTATGTTTTCGTTTTTAAAAAAAACATTTTTTCTATGAAAATTGCATTCTTTATTTTTTATAATATAAAAACTATTTGTAACGGTAACTTTGAAAACGTCGCACTCTAGAATTTTGATTTCTAAAACAAAGTTCTAGAGATTTTGCACGCAGCTTAGTTTTTTGTTTTTTCTAGCTTACGCAACTAAAAAAGAAAAACTCAACTTTTGATTTTCGGTCAAATAAGCTGACTTCAAAACATTTTTTTTTATGGTTATATTGGTCATGTTAGTTTTGTCTTTTAGTAAAACGAATTTTTCGTCAATCTAGGTCTATATTTTTCTTTTTTTTCTCTTTTTTTCTGTTAATTGTTACCTTTATTTTTTATTGAGCTCAATTATAAAATAAGAGCAACAGCCAACAGCCTGGAATACTATGCATAATTTGGTTAAGCTGGACACTCTGCGAACAAAGTTCGCAAAGCACACAAACTGCAACTAAATAGAACATTGACAAACTAAAAAATTTGTCTTCTGCAGCTTTTTTATAAAAGTATCAGCCTTGCTTTTAAAGGCAAGACTAGCAAAGTGGCAGATCGATTTTCAATAGACAAGTTGCTATTTATCTGTAAACTTTGTTCAAAAATAAAATTTAATAAGTAACTATTGTAAAGTTACTAACTTGTTTTTACACTTTTTACACTTTAAAAAGAAAAACTTTTCTTTTCCAGTAATCTATAAATTTTGTTCTTAAGCTGACAAAAAGTTATCACCACTAAAAAATTTCATTTCTATTAACATAAAAGATTTTTTTTAAAGTTTTTAAATGAAAAATCTTTTATAGTCCCTAAAATTCTTTTATAAAAACAGACAAGTTTTTTAGAATTAAAATTCTTTATTAAAAAATTCAAAAAATTTTTTATTTTTTCACTTTTTCTTAAAATTTTTTTTATGAATTGAAGCTTTTTTTTATTTTTTATAGACAATAAAATTTTTTTTTCATATTGTCTGTTTATTCAAAATAAAATATAAATAGAGCTTCTATTTTCAAAAAAATGAAAAAGTTTGTAGAAAAGTTAAAATAAACTATGAATAACTTTAGAAAAAACAAGACTTTTCGTTTATTTTTTCAAAAACAACTTTTAAATACTCCTTTATCGTCTGGTCGTAAAATAAATTACCATTGTTTAGCAAATGAAACAAAAATATCGATTTTAGAATCTTACTTTTTTAACTTTTCTTTTGATAAAAGTCGTTTAAAAAGTGTAGTTTCTTGGTTTTTTGAAAAATATGGTCAATATAAAACAATTCTCTTTTTAGAGAAATTAAAAGAGTTTGGATTTGGTTATGCTACTACAGGAGGCATTTCTTTAGGTATCGATGACTTAAAAATCCCAGACAAAAAAATTGCTCTTATTTCTACTGCAGAAACAAAAGTAGCAAAAGATTTAATGGATTATCGAAATGCTAAAATTACTGGAATTGAACGTACACAACGTTTAATTTACACATGGAACCAAACAAATGATATGTTAAAACAAGAAGTTCTTAAATATTTTGAAACAATGGATTTGTTTAATCCAATTTATATGATGGCATTTTCTGGTGCACGAGGAAACATGTCACAAGTTCGTCAACTTGTAGGTATGAGAGGTTTAATGTCCGATCCTCAAGGTCAGATCATTGATTTTCCAATTCAAAGTAATTTTCGTGAAGGATTAACTTTAACTGAATATTTAATTTCAACTTATGGTGCTCGAAAAGGGATCGTAGATACTGCATTAAGAACTGCTACTGCGGGTTATTTAACAAGACGATTAGTTGATGTAGCGCAACATGTAATTGTATCTCAATTTGATTGTGGTACATTTCGCGGGATTTATTTATTTGATATGAAAGAAGCAAATAAAACAATTTATTCATTTCAAAATCGATTAATTGGGAGAGTATTAGCACAAGATATTTTTATTTCAAAAGAATCGAATGTACATTCTTCTGAAAAAACTCTACTTGCTGTTCGAAATCAAGAAGTAGATTCAAAATTAGCATTTGCTATTGCAAAAGTTTCAAAAAAAGCGCTAGTGCGTTCTCCGTTAACTTGTGAAACACCTCGATTAATTTGTCAACTTTGTTACGGATGGAGTTTATCTCAAAGCAAACTTGTTTCTGTCGGTGAAGCAGTTGGAGTTATCGCAGCTCAATCTATTGGAGAACCGGGTACCCAATTAACAATGAGAACGTTTCACACAGGGGGTGTTTTTGCAGGAGGACTTACTGATCAAATTTTAGCGCCTTTTGATGGAAGAATTCAATATGTGCAAAATATTCCTGGAAGTTGTATTCGAACATCTTTGAGTGAAATTGCTTTTCTAACAAAAATGCCAGGATCGTTTTTTGTAGTTCGTAAAGATTTGCCTCCGACTGAGAAAGATGTTTTTGATCTTTACTTAAAATCAATGAATTATGAAAAAGATTTTCCAAATTTTCAAACAAAATGGAAACAAAAAACGCAAAATGTCAATGTTTCTGAAATGTACAAAATTCCAGCATATGCTGTTTTATATTTAAGAAATAATGAAATTGTGTGTAAAAAACAAGTATTAGCTCAATTTTCAACAGTTTTGAAAAAAAGTTTTCAATATGGAAGTGCTGAACAAACACTTTATTCAAATTTAGCTGGAGAATTCATTTTAAATGGTTTAAATTTACCTTTCAAAAAAACTCTTTCTAAAGTTTTTTCAAAGAATTCAAAAAGTTCTGTGAACGCACAAAAAGCTCCAATGCAGTTTCAACAACAAAGTCCTGAAAACGAAAAATTTGTCGGAATATCTTCTTTAGTAACAACTGTAAACAAACGAGCAACTGCTGAAAAAAATTTCAAAAAAATTGATCTTTTAGTTGAAAAAAGAAGTTCAGAATTTTCAGAGCTTTCTCCTATTGAATTAAAGCACGATGTTCTTTGGAAATCAAAAAATTGGACAAATATTTGGATTTTATCAGGAAAAGTTCTTTATCGTTCATTTAATTCAAACTTGTTTGTTGAAAAAGGTGATTTTCTTCAAAAAACAAGCGTATTAAATCGAATTCTTTGGAAAAAAAAGAAAAATTGGAATATTTCTTTATTTTTGTCAACAAAACTCACAAATACTAGCAACAAAAATTTTGCTCAAAAAAGTTTTTTTGCTTACAGCAAAAAAAACTATTTTGTTGGAAAAAATTTGTTTTGTTTACTTGTATTAAATAAACAAAACAAATCAAAACTTTCTCTTTCTTCAAAATTTTTTAGACCTTTAAAAACTTTATTCAATTCATCTGTGTATTTTTCTAAAAAAATCAAATTTTTTAATACAGAAGCTTTTTTTATTGAACAAAATTTAAGAAAAGCAAATATTCATCAATTTTGTTCTTCTTTTTTATCTAGTTCAACTTTTTCTTTTCCAAAAATTCTTTTGAAAAATAATGAAACACGCAAAAAGCAAATTTTCCAAAACAAAAATATTCCTTGGAAAAATTCTTTAATATCTTCTATTCAAACAAAAAACTCTTCGTTTTCGACTTTTTGTTATCAACAAAAAGTTGTTGCAAACGATGCTAAGAACTTAGCGGGCGAAAGCCAGGCAAAAAGCTGCAAGCAAGTTCATGAAGTCGACAGTTCTTGCAAACAAGTTTTTTACAAAACGAAATTTTTACCTTTTTCATTATTTTTTTTCAATATTTTGTCTTCGTCAAAACAAGATAATATTCAAACTCAAAAATTTCATAAATTAAAGAATGATATTCTTTTTTATAAAACTTTTCAAAAAATATTCTTTTTTTCTTCTCTTCGAAACCAAAAAAATTTCTCTAAGAAACGTTTTATAAACACTATTGTTTATAAATCATTACAAAGTAATCATAAAAAACTTTTTAAAATAAAGCTTGTATTCCAAAAAAACAAGAAAAAAAATCTACTTCATCAGAAAAAACATTTAAAACAAGTTTTTTTTAAATTTTCTACTTTTCATCGTACAAATCCATTTTTGAAATTTTTTTCTTTTTCAAAAACATTTAACACTTCTACAAAATTTAGAAAAGTTAAATCAATGAATCATTTTTTTCTTTCTAAAAAAAAATTTTTTCCTTTAAAATTGTCTTTTTTCAAAAATTGTTCAAATGAATTTTGGTATATATCAAATCAACTATTAAAAACATCTTTTCAATTTCATATGTTCAAAACTTTTAATATTCAATTCTATGGTTCTAAATCAAAATTTTCTCTTGTCAATGACAATAAAAAAGAGAACTCTATTTGGTTTTTACCTTTTGATAAAAAAATCAAAAAACAAAATGGAATAAATAATCATAAAATAGATAGTGGAGATACACATTCATCAAATAGACAAAAAGCGTTCTGTTTTAATATACCAAAAAAACAAAAATTTCTATTTAAAAATCGTTTAGAATCTTCTTTTTTTAAATCTTTAGTATTTAAAAATTTGAAAATTTCTCAAAATTTTGAACAAAGTCAAAATTTCAAAGAGAACATAGAAAAACAAATTCTCTTTAAAAAAACTCTTTTTTCTTTTGATTATAAAAAAATAAGATATAATAAATATGGTTATGTTTTTTCATTTCAAAATTCATCAAAAAATAAATCTTTTGCTCCACAATTTGAAAATTCTTTTCAAATTTTTACTAAATTAAAACAATCATCTTTTGATTTCAAAAACATTACGAATCCTGGAAAACAAGAAAGAAATATATCTTTTGGAAATGGAAATTTTATTGGAAAAGATTTTCCAACTTTTTTCACTTATTATTTTCCAAAAAATTATCAAACCATTACTAATGGAATTTTCACAATGTTTTCTTTTGAAAATAATTCGAAAAAACAAAGATATAAACAGTTTTTTTCTTTTAAACAAAAAAACAAAACACTGATTTTAGAAAAAAACTCTAGAAAATCAAGAAAAAAGAAAAAAACTGTTTCTTTTTTACAAAAACAAAAAATGGTGAGTACTCGTATGTCAAGTACACCAAAAGAAAGAAAAAAATTTATATCAACAATTTTCTTTACAAAATTTCAATTTTTACAAAATCAAACTTTTCGTTTTGTAAATAAAAAAATGAATTTTCAAACTTTAAATACATTTGAAAATTCAATACAAAAAAATATGTTAAATTATAATTTTCTTAAAAATTCTAAAGAAAAACAATTTGAAAAAACTTTTTCTTTATTGAATAATTCTCTGTTAAATCAAAAAGATTTTTTAGCTTATAATGCTCAAAAATTTACTTCATCAGAACAAAGATACTTTTTAAAATATTTAAAAAAATACCATTTTTTTCCTTTTTCTCGTTTTGAATTATATACAGAAGAAATTTTTTGGATTCCTCAAGAAAATTATACTTTTCCTATTCTGGATTTTTTAAAATTGCAACAAAAAAGTTTGTCTTCTCAATCTAAAAATATTAATCCTGAGTTGTTTACAAATGCTTTTAAAACAAAACAAGTTAGTAACAACTTGAACTTTTCTCATTCTTTAAATATTTCTCCTAAAAAAATTGTTCAAGATAAAAAAAGGGAATATATCTCAAAAATGATTTTCAAAAAAGATCCTTTATTTTATTTATCAAACAGTCAAGGACAAAAAAAACCTTTTTTCTCTGTTCTGGAAGGTATTTGGAATTTTTCTATTTCTTTAACTAGACTAAACTATAGACAATTTGCTCTGGTTAAAAATCAAAAAATGTTAATAAGTAAAAAATTTCATAAAATTCAACAAAAATTTTCTTTTTATAAAATGCAAAAAGAAAAAACTTTAAACAAAAATTCGTCTAAATTCTTTTTAAAAAACTCTTCTTTAAATTTTTTCAAATTTCAAACATTTAAGTTTTTCAAAACTTTTTACAACGAAAACAGATTTTCGAGCAGCTTTTTTTGGGATAACAAAAGAAACTTTATGCTTTTTTCTGGTCATCAAAAATTTGCTATCGACCAAAAAGCAGCTTCATCTGTACCACAAAAAAACAAACTCCTTTTCTTTTCTAAAAAGAAAAATTTTTTAAATAGCTCATCAAAATTCTATTTTGAAAAAAAATTTAAACAAACTATGCAAAGAAATTTTCTTTTTGGTCTTCAAAAAAAAATAAAAACTTCAAACTTTGAAAATATCAAAAATCTTTTTTTCTATAAATTTGAAAAACTTTCTTCATCATCATTTAAAAAAACACATAAAAAAACTTTTTCTAAAGTTTTTTCAAAAAAATCTGCTCCGCCTGCCGGAGGCAAGGCAGTGAAAAAAAGAGCAAAAAGTCGCTTACCTTTATTTTTTTCTAACACAACAACACAAAACAACACATTAACGCAACGCAAGTTTGCTGCTCAAAATTCTTGGAAATTAGCAAGAACTGCAAATATTGAAAACAAAACCGAGAATCTTCACCTGCTTTCCATGAATAACGCAACCCTAGATAACAAAGTTGTGCTGGGAAAAAAATTCAAAAATCAATGTTTTACTTGTGTACCTTTTAAGAAAATTCCTATTGTTAACACCAAAAAAACAAATTTTGTCGAAAAAAATATGGAAAAATCAGATGTTCCTTTTTCAACAAATTTTGAAAATAAAAAAATAAACAATTCGTTTTTATTACAAGATTTCCAACTTCATTTAAAAATTCAATCAGGATGGATTTGTGTTTTTCCAAATTCTTCAAATCTTTTTAATTGGCATCAACGAATTACAAATATAGGTCATTTTTTTGGAAAAGATTTTTGTTTTGAACAAAATAAAATATTCCAAGAAACAGTGATTTTTGAAGTTTCTTCTTGTTTTTCTGACGTCAATTTTCAAAAAACACAAAATTTCAGTACAATTCCTTTTTCAAACGGAACTCAAACTCTTAAAGAAAAAGGAGAAAAAAATATGAACATTTTAAATGTTTATAATTCAAAAAATACAAAAATTTCATTTTGTTTAAAATTGTTGAAAAAAAACAAGAAATCTCGTTTTTCAAATGATGGTTCTATTTTTGCTAGTCAAAAATTGATTTCATTTTTTGCTCAAAAACCACCAGCTGAAAAAGTTTTTTTCTCGACGGCAAAAACATCTATTTTGTCAGAAAAACCATTCACTGAAACTTCAATATTAAATGAAGAAAAAAATCGTTTTTTCCAAATAAACAAGAATTCTCATTTTTTCTCTTCAAAACTAAATGATCAAAAACAGAAAAAACTAGTTCTTTTTCTTCGACCAATGCAATACAGATTATTAGAAAATCCAAAAAATTATAAAAAAATCTTCTTGAATAAAACTCTTCAAAATAATTCTACAAAATCTGATTCTATTTCTTTTGTTCCGTCTTTAAAAATTTATAAAAAATATCATTCAATTTTTTTGAATATTCAAAAACCAACTAAAAAATTTCTTCAAAATATTGAAAATATTGAATCAATAATAAAAACAGATTTTCGAAAAATTTATAAAAAGAAAAAATGGCAAAAAAATCAGCTTAAACAAAGAGTTTATTTCCAATCAAATAAAAATAAATATAATCGTTATTGGTCGACTCGAAATCAGCAGAAAAATCAAATCACTTTTAAATTTCATATTTCAAAAAATTTCACAAAAGTTCCACATTTTCAAATTTATTCTAAAAAAACTATGGTTTTGAAATTTCAAAATTTATTAACAAAGAACACATTAAAATTTGTAAACAAAATCGATGAAAAGAAAATGTTTTCTCCATTTTTTCCTGAAACGAACAAATCAATTTTTTCAAACTCTCATACTCATTTTCAACCTTTTTCTACTATTTCACAAAAAGCTACTTTCGCAGAACAATATACGAACAAATTAGCAAATCAATCAATGAAGTTAGTAACTACTGCAAAACTAAATTCTTTTGAAAAAATGTATTTTTCTTTTTATCCTATACAATTTTTACCGCTTTCAATATCAAATTCTTCTTTAAACATTGCTTATTTTGAACGTAAAAATTCACAAATATTTCCAACCGTGTTTTTAAATTCTTTAAATAACAAAATTGATTTTTCACTTTGTCACAAAAAAGCAGCTTTCTTAAATCAAAGATTTTCTTCTTTTGATTTTCTTAATAAATTTATTCAAACGTCATCTTTTTGGTCAAATAATGATGGTCAAAATATTTATTTTATTTATTCGATAAAGAAAAATCTTTTCAAAAATTTTTGGAACACGTCAATTTTTGATTCTATTTCTTCTAAGAACAAAAAAAATTCTTTAAAGAAAAAACGTATTTTATTGCAATCAAATATTCATAGAAAATCTTCAATTTTTAAAAATTTTCTTTTTCAAAAAAATCAAAATTTTTATGCAAATACACAATTTTTAAGCCCTTTTGATGGAGAACTTATTTCTATGTATACGAATGAATTGAATTGGTGGAAAAAAGCTTCTGAAATTTCAACAATTGAAAAATTCAATACACTATTTACTGTTTTAACAAAAAAAGATTTATTTTCATTTGATTTTTCTAATCCTTTTAAAAACAAAAAAAATAGAAAAAAATCAGTCTACAATTCTGAAGAAGTTCTTTTAGCTGATGATTCAAAAAAATCAACTTTCTCCGAAAAAAATCTTTTTTCTTCAAATTTAGGAGTTGAAAAACAAAAACTTTCTTTCAATAAAAGTCAGTCTGATAAATTTGGAGAAATTTCAAGAAAATATTCTTTAAAAACAAAACAAAAACATTTAAGTAATCTTTATAAATCTGTAATACAAAATACACCGCCTTTTAAATCTTTAAATTCTTTATTGAAAACTTTTGAATTTGTTCCAAAAAATTTTTCTGTGAAAAAGATCATGAAAACAAAAAAATATGTTCTGCCAGAAAATCAAAACAAAATAAAATTTCAAATATCTTCTTTTGTAACAAAATATGAAAAGAAAATTTACAAATTCAAAAATCTAATAATTGGTTATCCTTTACTTTCAAAACAACCACGTTTAGGTAAATTCCTAGTTGCTGGGAATTCCATATTAGGTTTTGCAATTCGAAAACCTGGACAAATCGTTCACTTAAGTTCATTTAGAGTTACATTAAGACGTGGCCAACCTTTTTTAGTATCTCCAAAAGGCATTTTACACTTAGCAAATACACCATATATTGAAAAAAATGTTCCGATTTTAACTTTACCATATCAAACTTTACAATCTGGTGATATTGTTCAAGGTATTCCTAAAGTAGAACAATATTTTGAAGCACGAACAACTATCCAAGGAAGATTGTTTATTTCGAGTCTTCCTATTTTATTAAAAGGTATTTTTCAACGATATAAATCCATGTTACCTTTAGAACAAGCTGTTCGACAAAGTTTTTTAAAAATTCAACAGCTTATTGTGGATGGTGTACAACGGGTTTATAGATTACAAGGTGTTAGCATTGTAGATAAACATTTAGAAGTTATCGTTCGACAAATGACAACAAAAGTTCAAATCATTCATGGAGCTCAAACAGGATTTTTTCCAGGAGAAATTGTGAATTTACATTTAGTTGAACGAATTAATAAATTTTTAATGGTAAAAGTTCGTTATGAACCAATTGTTTTAGGTATTACACGTGCTTCTTTAGAAGTTGACAGTTTTTTATCAGCTTCAAGTTTTCAACAAACAACAAAAATTTTAGCATTAGCATCAATTTCTCGAAAAAAAGATTTTTTAAAAGGTTTAAAAGAAAATATTTTAGTAGGAAATTTAATTCCTTCAGGAACTGGATATTTAGTTTTAGGAAAACATCTTTAATGTTCTATTTTCATATTTATGTTTTTTTCCTCTCTTTTGAAAAATTTTTTTGAACTATGAATTTGTTTTATTTATTTGTTTATTGCTTTAGAGAGATTTTTCTAAAGCAATAAACAAATATTTGTGAATATTTTCAAGTGATTAAAATATTTAAAAAGAGTAAAGTATTTTTTTGCTGTTGCTTCTGCCCAGCTCTGCCTTTTTTTAAAAAGCTCTTATTTTTATTGAACCTAGCCTTTACTTCGTAAGCGAAGCATGCCTGGCAGCCTGGCAGAAGTAACCAGCCCTGTCGAAAGCTAGGCAGGGCTAGGGGGAGCAACAGCCAACAAGAAAAAGAGAAAAATTTTTTCAAATTTTGACTTTTTTATGAAAATTTTGTATAATTTTTAAAGACTTTGAAAATTTTCAAAAAATTTTTAAAGTTTTTAAAAATGAAATTCTTCTTTAAAAGTAATGCCTGCTTAACTCAATCGGTAGAGTATCGGTTTTGTAAACCGAAGGTTATCGGTTCAACTCCGATAGTAGGCTTTTCAGTTTTTATTTATGAGTTCTTTGAAAAATTCATAAATATATTTTATTCATCTTTGATTTTTGGTTTTCAATAAAAAATTTTCAAAGAAATAATGAAATTCCTTAAAAGCAAATAATTTTTTTTATTATGTCATAAATAATTCATTTTTTTGTATGAAACAAAAAAAAGTTTTTTCTAAGAAATTCCATAAAAAATATGTTTTTTTACAAAACAGTTTAGTTCATTTTTTAAATTGGCGAGTTTCTGAATTTTCAAATTTTATGACTTTGACGACATATAATGATCAAACAAAGTCTTTGTTTCTAGAAAGCAATAAAAACACTTTTCATTTTTTAGAACAAGAAAAAATTTGTTTCCAAGATTATTGGAAAAATTCAGAACATAAAAAATTAGAAAATGCTATTCAAAATATGAATAAAGAATCAATTACATCAAAAAATTCTGTTGATTTTCAAAATTTTTTCAATTTTTCAAAAAAAACAAATGTTTTTAACATTCAAAACAAATTTCAACTTTCTAGTGAGCAAAATGCTGTTCACAAGCAAAAAGTTGCAAATCAACCATCAAAGCTAGTTATTGCTGCAAAAAAAAGAAAAAAAAGATTATTTTTTGTTGACAATAAAAAGACGTTGATTTCTTTCACATCAAAAAAGCTTGGAAAGCAATTACAACAAAAAAAATATTCTAAAGTTTTAGAAAAGTCACAATTCTTTAACTTTAATGCTCTAGACACTTTTTTACCAAAAAGTGATATTTTTCGTAAACGAAATTTTTTTTGTGGAAACCAAAAAATTGGTGAATTTTTTCCAAAGAAAAAAAATTTTACACAATATTGGGTTTTTCCTTTGTTAGGTTTTGTTGTGTTTTTTCATTCTACTCCTACTTTTTTCAATACAAGATTAAAACAAATTTTTGAAAAATCATCGTCTTTAAGCCTAAACAGTTATTCATTGAATGATCACAAACAACTACAAATTTCACAAAATTCATTAACATTTGTACCTCTTTTTTCTAAGTATTCTTCATCTTTTTTTCCTATTAGTAAGGTACAACAAAAAAAGAATTTCTCACTAGAAAAAAAATGGAAACAACAAAATTTTGACTCAATTTTAGATTTTTCATATACAAATGCATTTTCAAAAGAAACATATCACCAAATCAAAAATTTAGAAAATGATGAGTTTATAAAATATTGTGATTTTTCTTTGAAAATTTTTCAAAATTCTCTTCTATTTGATTTATTAAACAGTTCTACAAATACTGAGAAAAAAGAAATTCAACCTTTCTTCTATTTTTCCAATCAAAATTCTTCTAAAAAAAACATTTATAGAAAACTCATTGAAACAAAAAGAAATACTTTTCATTGGAAATGGTTTTCATTAAATTCGCAATTTTTCAACTTTCCTATTTTATTTCAACAAAAAGAAAAAACTTCATATTTTTCTCTTTTTAAAATTCCTCAAAAAGCACATTTTTTTCATCCAATATTTGAAAATACTTCTTTCTTTGATTTTTCAAAATTAGAAAATAGAATTTTTTATGATCTTTCAAATAGCTCAACTTTGGATTTTTCTCCACAAATATCTCAAAAATTGTTAACATCTCCTCAAAAATCGATTTTTTCACAAACTCCTCTTTTAAATTTTTCAAAAACTCTGTTTCTTTTTAATGAATTTGAAAGAAATTTTCAAAATATTTTTCATAAAAATTTTTTAAAAAAAACAGAAAATTTCAAATTTTTAGATGAAATAGTTTCTTTATCAGAAGCTAAAACAGAAAATTCAAATTTTCATTTATTGAAAACATGGAATAATTCATTTTTAAAATTCTCTAAAAGTTCTTCATTTTTTGAGAAAAATTGTTTACAAAAGTATACAACAAATTCATTAAATAGTGAAAAATTAAATAGTGAAAAACAAAATTTCTTTTTTTTCACAAAATGGCTAGAAACGCAAAATTTTTGGAAAGTCACAAAAAATGCTTCATCTTCTAACTCTTTGTCTTCAAATATCAAAAAAATTTCTATGAACAAAAATTTGCAAAATTCTTTAAAAATTTCTCAAAAATTTAGAAATATTGAAAATTTTATGAATTTAGATTTCATTTATTTTCGAAAATTCTTTTCTTCATTGTCTGTTTCAAAAGAACATGTCAATAAAAAAACATTGAAAACTTTAAATACACTATCAAACTTTTCACAATTTTTAAAAGAAATAAAGAACAAAAAAACTTTCCCACATAATGAAAAAACTGTTTTAAATGGAATTGTTTATACGAAAAAAAATCTTTATTCTTTTGTTTTAAAAAAACGAACTTTTGAATTTGTGACGTTTCAACATTATAAACATAATTCTAAAAAGTTCATCAATCGTTTTTTAAGCAGCTCTAATAGGGGATATCAACAAGAAAACAAAATGAAACATAAAGATTTTGTCAAAGGGTTTCCGCAGCAAAATTCACAAAATTTATTACCAATTATAACAAATAAACTTCACCAAAAAAATTTCATGAAATATGAAAATACAAATGAAAAAATGATTTTGAAAAATTTTCAAAATTCTTCAAAAATAAATTGTTTAAGTATTCCAATTTATTTAAATTATTCGAAGAAAAAAAGTTTTGAAAAATTTGATATTCATTCTGAAAAACAAAATAAAGGAGTTTCACAAAATCAAATGACTTCTCCGTATTTGAATTCAATAAGTAAGTATGAAAATTTAGAAGCTCGACCAAACAATTTATCATCAATTTATTTTCATTTATTAAACAATAAAAAAGTTTCTGTACAAAATTTCTTGAATTCAAAAAGTTTTTTTCAATCAAAAATTGATTTTGTTCAAACAATTTATGAAAAAACATTAACAAATATTAAAAAAAAGAAATTCTTCTCTTTTTCAACATTACAATTAGAAAGTTTAACTTTTCAACATCATTTTTTATTTGAAAAAATTAAAAAAGAAAAACCATTTATTTTTGAGAATCATGAAAACTTTAGTCCATTAGTATTTTCTTCAACTTCTTTAAAAACAAAACAATCTCTTTTAAAGTCATCTAAATTTTTTGTTTTAAAAGAAAAACCTTCTTTTTTTATTTCAAACAAATCAAAAAGTTTGTTTTGTAGTAGAAACAAATTTTTTGGCGATTTTCAACAAAAGACTACTGACGCGGGGCAGTCTGAAAGCCAAAGATTGATTCGCCAATTAACGAAACTGTCAACTGCTACGAAAAGAAAATTTTTCAGAAATTCTTTTCAAAATTTTCAATCTCGAAAATATGAAAAAATTTTCAAAACTTTTTTAACACCGTTGAATAAAGAAAATGTTTCAGCTTTTTTCTTAACAAACACATCTAAAAAACGAAATTTTCAAAAACAAAATTTTCAAGAACTTTCGTCTTTCGACAAAAAAATGACGAAAACTCGCAACCAAGAAAAAAAGAAAAAAATTTTTTCAAAATTCAAAACATCAAAAGATATTGTTCTTTTACAAACTCTTTCAACTTCTATACAAAAAAATTTCATGAATTCAAATTCGCTATATTTTCTTTCTTATCATAGAACAACACAACCTTCACAAAAGAATATATCAACAGCGACAAAAAATTTGAGTTTTGAAAGAAAAAATAATACAAATAACAAATTTGAAAATCGTATTCAATCAAATTTAGTTTCTGCATTGTTAAAAGAAAATCATCAATTAAAAACACATGAAAAATCAAAAAACCAAAATTTAAAAAAACCATTAACTGCTAGAACTATTAATGTTCTTTATCCATCTTTTATTTTAAAGCGTGATGGTTTTGTATTTTTTCCATCATCTATGCATTTTCATGCTCTCCAAAAACAACAAAAAACTGTTTCGTTAGAAAAAACTGCGAACATGAAGTTTTCGACATTCGATGAAAAACTATCATCGAAGCAATTTTTGACTGAAAAGCAAGTTCACTGGCAACCTGTGCACCAAAAATTCTCGAATCAGCCAACGATGTTGACAACGACTGCTAAAAAAACGTCTTCTTTTGATTTTCCAATTGAAAGAATAAAAGAAACAAATTTCTTAACTTTAAAACGATTAGAACAAGAAAAATCTTTACAAAAAAAACGTCGTATGAAAAAACAAAAATTAGAAACTCGAAGACGAAAAAAAAGAAAACGTTTTTTCCCAAGACCTATTTGGTTACGTTTTCATTTTTATAAAAAATTTTTAAAAACGCGTCACCCTTACTCGTGGCCAAGCTTTTCTCGTTTTTTAGAAAATGAAAAAGACAAAAATTTCATTGTTTCAAAAAATGTCTCATTACCTAAAAATATTTTTGTTTTATTTCCAAGAAAATCTAAATATCAAAATATTAAAGCTTTTTCTCAAAAGAAAACAAATTTTTTCGTTTTTCATTTTTCAAATACGAAAAAATGGGAAAATATTATGTACTCTTCATTTTTCAAAAAAACTTTGCTTCAAAACAAAGTTGATGCAAGCAAAACGTTTGATACAAAAAACATTTTTGTGAATAAAAATAGTGACCAAAATTTTTCAACAATTTTGAAATTATTCAAGAAAAACAATTTTTCAAATATTTACAAAAGGAAAAAGAATTC
The DNA here is from genome assembly GCA_018290735.1 of Coelastrella sp. MACC-549. NCBI lineage: Eukaryota > Viridiplantae > Chlorophyta > Chlorophyceae > Sphaeropleales > Scenedesmaceae > Coelastrella > Coelastrella sp. MACC-549. Next base: position 17,501 of record CM031383.1, on the reverse strand, counting down.
TCTTTATAAAGATTTTTTCAAAAATCACAATGAATTCATTGGAAATAAAATATATCGAAAAAATAAACAAAATTGGGGATTTTCTTGGAAAAAAAGTTTTTTAGCTTCATCGGAAAAACATTTTTATAAAAAATTTAAGAGCAACATAAATTTTTATAATCAAATAAATATTCTGCAAAAATTGAGTCCTATTTCTCAAAATCTCGAACATTATAAAATTTCAGGCGAAATTTTAAGTGAATTTGTGCGATTATCTTGGAAATCTTCTTGGTTTTTAACAAATTATCAACCATATACAAAACGAATTACACAAAATTTGAAAAAAATGCAAAAAATAGAAAGTGAAAGAAATTTGAAAAATTTCTTAACTATTCTTTCAAATAAAAAATCTCCTATGCTTTTTCAAAGTCTTCCGATTTTTGAAAATCATTTTTCGTACAATTCTCAAGATTTCCTTTTACGAAATTCGGTTTTTAGAAAATTTGCATGGTATTTTAATATAAAAAATTCTCTTGAAGAAAACGGTGTTCTTGGGAATTCATTGAATCCATTAAATCAAAAATCTTTAAATTATCAAAACATTCAAAATTTCCCAGAATATAATCGTATTTTATATTCTCGAATTTCTGAAATTTTACGAAATTTTAAATCATTAGAAAATACTGATGATCAGTTCATGTATATGCGTGATCAAAAAAATTCAAACCAAAAGCCAAAACGTAAAAATGAAATTATTTCATCAAATTCTTCTTTTTTTACTAAAAATGCTCTTTTTTTTGAAAATTTTCATATTCCAAGTCAACCTTCAATACCTGCTTTTTCTATTTTTTCATCTATTTTTCATGATTTTTCAATTAAACCTACTGGAGAAATTCCGACGTTACGATCATTATGGGCACTTCATCAAACAAATATTTATCATTTTCAAGAAAAAAATGCCATTCGTTATTTATGGACATTAAAAAAACGAACAGAAAATTTAAAATCTTTTAAAGGTACAAAAAAAGCTGTTCATTTTTTCAGAAAATATAGTGGCTTAGAAAAATTGAATTCACCACGATTATTAAACAAATTTACTTCAAAAAGTTCTTTTTTCAATTCTATGAAAAAAGATGAATTTTCTCAAAACGAAAATTTTCGTCAAGATTTAGGAATTTATCCTTTAGTTAAAAAATCAAATTTTTTCATTTTTGAAAATTTAACAAATAAAAAGAAATTTTTTGTTTCAAATTTGAAAAGTGGTTTTTATGATTTTCTTCAACAATTAGATATATTATCTGTTCAAAAATTCTTAAATAGTCAACAAAAATGTTCTCTTTTTGGAGTTCATACAATTCAACAAAATTCAAAAATGTCTTTAAGATATTTAAAATTTCATCTTTTTTCAAACATTTCAAAACAACATTTTTTAAAATCTTCTGAAACTCGTAATAAAATATTCAACAATTTTGGTTCTTCGAATCGTCAAAATATCGGACAATTGGAAAATTCATTTGTCTTTAAAAATAAAGACTTAAATCAACAAAATTCATCAAAATCTTCATTAAATTTTTGGTGGTCTCAAAAGAATTTTACAGGGTTTGATTTTTTCATGAATTCTCAAACTACCAGATTAAATTCTTTACAATTTATTCCTTTTTTTTCTTTAGAAAAAAGTTCTTTTGATCTAAGTCAAAAAATTCTTTCACAACATACAGAAAATTTTGCTCTGATTAAGAAAAATAATTTTTTTGCGAATTCATATTTTCCATTTTTTCAAATTGAATTTAATGATACAAAGAAAAATCAGTTTTTTTCTTTACAAACTCAAATTCTATGGTTTGGAGCAATTCTTTTTCATCTCGCTCTATTTTTTACGATTTTAAAATTGCCTGAAATTCGAAGTGTTTTAAAATTTCAATGTATTTTATTTTCTAAATTTTTTGCTGGTTTCTTTTTTGTTATTTTTTCTCTTTATAATTTTTTTAAAAAATATACAAAAAAAGGTACTTTTGTTGCAAAAAAAATTTTGTTAAAGACATCTGCTTTTGTAAAGAAAAATAAATCTTTTGATGGGTTTTCTTTTGATTTAGAACATTCTTCAGAATTTGAAAATTCTCTTTTTTCTAGAAATAAAAACTTCCAAAAAAAGAATTTGATAAACCTTCTTTTTTATTTTGAAGATTCTCAAAAATCTTCTTTTCTTCATTTAAAGAATTCTTTTACTTCTAATAAATCCTCTTTTTCGAATACTCAATGGTCAACTAAAAATTTATTTTTTGAATTATTTCTTCGTTTATCAAAATTCTCATCATTTTTTTCAAAAGATCAATATTTAAAAAATTTTCAAAAATATCAAAATTTCAATTTCTTTTTTATTTCAATCCATAATTTTTATAATTTCAAAAATTTTTCTTCTTTAGAAAAAACTTTTTCTGCTATTGCAGAAAAAACTGCTGGAAAACCAATTTCACGTCAACTTAACGAAACTAAGCAGGCAACTTGCCAACCTTTGATTGGCAAACTGGCTACCAATGCAAAGAGTTTTTTAAAAATGTCAAAACATAGAGTTGTTCCTAAAACACAAAAGTTTCCAATGACTTTTTTTAAAAATTCCAAATCAATTTTTTATTTTCAAAATTCAACTAAACAATTTCCGAACAAAAATTTCATAAATTGGGAAAACTCAACTGATAATGAGTTTTTACTTTCTTTTTATAGTTATGTTCAAACTCATTTTACAACTCTTCCTATTGAGTTAAAAACTCTTTATTCTCAATTAAATCCTCATGAATTTTCTAAACAAAAGTTTTTCTTCAACAAAAACAAAAAGCAAAAAATTCTTGGCAATAATAGAACAAGTGCAATGAACAGTTCAACGAATAAATTTTTTGAAGAAAACAAAAAGTTGTCTATCAACTTACGAACTAGTTCACAAATAAGTCAGCAAAATTGGCAATCGTTGCAAAAAAATTTCAAAAATCTTCAAACTTTATCTAAAAATGAAAAATTTCTATGTCAATTAGCTCTTTCTTTTTTATTTTTTGGAAAATCAACAACAATATTCACTTCGAACATTGTTCAATTTAGTACAAATGTGTCATCGAGAATATTCGATTTTATTGAAACTATTATGTTCAGTATTTATAAATTTTTAGAAAAACCAGCAGAAGTTTTTATCGAATGGATTGCATTCATTTTTTTAATTGAATGGTCTTCAGACATTGCTACTTTTGTTCCAGATACGTTAGATATTTCTTTAACAAAAAGCTTTCAAAAATTAAATAGACCTGTACGCAGTGGTAGCTTCTTTTTAAATTTTTTAAATTCTCGATCTGAAAATTTCTTTTTTTCTTTCTATGCTTATTATGGATCAAATTTTCCTGCAAGTTTAACAAACTTTTTTGGATTTTGGTCATATGTTAATTTAACATCGTTTATTGTTCAAAAACGTATGTTCTATTTTTTTGAAAATTTTTGTTCGACTATTCTTCAACCAGACATGGATTTATTAACTCGACAAAGAAAAGGTATTATCTTTTGGGATATTTGGGCTGAAATTTTATTAAAAGCTGCAGAAAAATATAATGTAAATATACCTTCGTTTGTTACTTTAAAAGAAGAACAAGAGCTTTTTATTGAAAAATTGCTTCAAGATAAAGAATTTTTGAAAAATTTACAAAATCAAACACAACAATATCAAAAAGTTTTTTATTTAAATAAAAAAGCTGCAATGTCAAATAAACAACAAAGAAAAATTTTAAATGGAGAAAATATTGAACAAAATAGTTTAAGTTTATTTATTGAAAATTTTCTTGAAAAAGAACGTTTTCAACAATTTTATGAATTTTCTTCTCCTATTGAAAACAAAAGTGTAAATAAAAATCAACAAAATATTGAACAATTAGCAATTTCTAAATTTCTTTTTTCTCAAATTTTTGAAAGCGATTTATCAAAAGGTTCTATTTCTGTTTTTGAAAAATTGTTTTCTTCAAAAATTCTTCTTCAAAAAACGGAGAAACAACCTTTATTTTTAGATTCTTTTTCAACAAGTGGAGCAGATTTTTCTTCTTTAACGAAATTTGATCGCTCTTCAACTTACGGTGGAAATCAATCTGGAACTTATCAAGGCCCAGAAACAGATTTATTTATTGATATTCATCCACCAAAATCTTTAAAACATATTCAATTTAGTAAATATTATGAACCTGCTCAATATACTTTAGGGTCATTAATTTGTCAAGTTTATTCTGGATTATTTTCTAAACAAATTTCTAAAAATATTTTAGTTATCGGTGCACCTGGCACTGCAAAAACTTTATTTATTCAAGCTTTAGCTGGTGAAACTGAAATGAAAATGATCACTGACAATGCTTATCGTTATTCTATGGTATTACGAGGTGTTGCTGTAGGTATGAAATATTTACGAGATGTTTTTGACGCTCTTGCTTTACAAACTCCTTGTTTTTTCTTAATGGAACATATTCATGTTCTTGGTGCTAAAAGACCTTTTTTAATTTCAGATGATGAAAATATTAAAGGAATTCAAACAAATGTTGGATTAGAACAACAAGAAGTTCATGAAACGAATCAAATGATTTATCAATTAAATCGACATTCTATTGTTGATTATAAACGTCCTTATAAAGGTGATTTTTCAATGGGAATTCCTACGAATTTTTTTGTTCAAAGTTTTTATTCAAATTCTGAAAATAATTCAAATTCTATTTTTCTTTCAGCTGGCCCAACAGAAATAACGAAAAATTCTATTTTTTCCGCAGGAACTGTAAATGCTCAGAATCGAAATCCAATTTCTCCATTACCTATTGACTCTATTGAACATTCATTATTAAAACAAGGATTTGCTGAAAAAGAAAAAACAGATAATGCTTTTCAAAATGCTGAAAATAGCCAAAAACAAACTTCGTTTCAAAGTCGTTTACAAAGAACACAAGAACAAATTTTTGCTCCACCAGCTACTTCACCTTTTACAATTTTAATGATGAAAGAACAAAAGAAACTAAAACCGAAAAAAATAGTTCACGAAAATTCATGGGGTGGACTTTCTACAGATCAATTGGTTTCATATCAAAAAGAAAGTTCTTCAGTACGTGCGAAAGTTGCTTTATTAGCTGATATTACAATGAATTTATCTCGCGGAAAATTAGATATGATTACTGATTTATTAGTTATTATTGATAGTGTTCGTTCAAATCGTGGTTTTGTGGTTTTTGCTACAACACACCTTCCGTCATTATTAGATCCTGCTTTACGAAGACCTGGTCGTTTTGATGAAACAATATCTTTAGCACAAAGTCCTAATTTTCTTAATCGTTTTGAAATTTTCAAAACAAATTTTCAAAACTCATTAACTACTTTAGATTTCCTTGACTCAAGTATTTTTACAGAAAATTTATCTGAAATGAATCTTTTAAATTTCATCACAAGAACAAAATTGTCTTTTTTCCATCAATATAAGTATACAAGTTTTGAGAAAAATTCTTTTGAGAAAAAATTTGAAAACAAAAAACTGTCAGCCAACTTTAAAACTTTACAACCGCTACAAAAAATTGAGAAATTGAAATTTATTCGCAAAGAAAATAAACAAGAAAAAAGATTAATTTCTCAAATTTATCCTACAAAAGCATTACATAATTTTCTTAAATCATCATTTTTTTATGATTTCTATTGTAAAAAATCAAAAATCTCTTATCAAAACTCTAAACAACATTTAAATTCACAAGCTTCTAAATATTTCTTACGTAACTTTAAACTTTTAAAATATACAATTTTACCAAAAGCACCTTCTCATATTTTAAATTTTGCTTATTCAAAAATTGGAACTTTTCTTGCTCAATCAAATTTATTACAAGATCCTACAGCTTTTACACCTTTAAGTTTAGATACAAATTCTTCTTTTGCTCATGGTACAAATAAAAATAGACAATATTTAGGAAATATTTTATACGATTCACAAAAACAACAAAAACTTCAATTTATGATTTTTTTATCTGGAAAAATTGCTGAATTTTGTCTTCAAAAAAATACATTAAGCTCTTTTCAAAAATTTGATACTCTATCTTCTACTTTTTCTTCAAACGACAAACTTTCTTCTAAAAATCACTTAAAAAACTTCAATTTATTTCAAAAGAAATTTGAAAATGAAAATGAATCTTTAAAAGCAATCGATACTTTAAACAAACCCAGCTCTTTATTTCATCACAAATTTTCTCTTTTTCCAACTTCATTAAATTGGCAAAATGAAAATAAGTCTATTGATTCTGTTGATTTAAATCAGCGAAAAAATTCAAAAAGCATTCTCTTAAATTTATTAAAAAACAAATCTCAAACATCGTGTTTATTTGTGTCTAAAAGTGCGAGCTCTCAGCCTGACTTTGATCAGCTGGCCAAATCAAAATTTTCTCTAAACAGAACTAATACGCACCAACAAAAAACCGATTTTTATTGGACAACGTTTGGAAATGATCAAATTTGGCGTTTCTTAACACCGTTTTTATTTTCAATTATTCAAAAACGATTTTTATTTACAAAAAATTTACTTTTATCAAAAATGCTTTTCTTTGAGAACAAAAATACACGAAAACTCCCACCAAATCCGCCAAGCTCTTCTATTTTAATGCCATCTAAAAAATTTGAAAATTTTAAACGAACTGAAACTGATTTTGTTCAAAAATCTCGTTTTTCTATAAATGAAAAAATTCAAATGCATCAACAACAAAGATTTTTAAAACAATTATATAATATACCTATTCAACAATATTTTCGTTCAGAAATGATTGAAAATCGAACAACATTATTTAGTAGTTCTTTTCAAGAATTAGCATATTTAGATTCTTTAACTCGAAGATTTAGTTCAAGTCATTTTTATCAAAGAAAATATTTAATCATTCGACATCGTTTTTCAAATACAAATCAATGGTGGAATGGTCTTTTACCAGAACATAATACCGAAACAACATACTTAAGTGATGTTGATTGGCGAACAATGTTTGCAAATCCAACTTCAAAACAAAAGTCATCATATTTATTAAAGTCTTCTCAAAACATTTCTCAACCGGAAGCAGAGCAAAAAACTTTTTCTTTGTCTCCCGTGGAAAAAGATGTTAACGCAAAACATCCTGGAAACATGTTTGCAGACCAATCAACAACTTTAACAACGGTTCCTCAAGAACAATATGTTTTATTTGAAAAAGACAAAAACCAAACATTCGAATTTATAATGGACTTTCCAGATCCTGAACAATATTATAATCCAAGAAATCGTAGATGGTATTTAAATAATAATTTTCATTTACAATTTTCTAATACACTTAAAACATCTTCTTTTGTGAATGACAAGAAAAAACTTCATTCTGTTTGGTCTTTACCATTTGAGAGAAAAACTGAAATGCAAAGTCAAAAAAATGTTCTTTTAAACAAAGCTTATATGACAAAAAATGTATCTATTAATTCTATTGATATCAGTAAAAACTCATCATATTGGTTAACTTTTGACAAAACATTACAATATGAAATTTATTATCATTATTTAATGCAATCATTCCATGAAACTTTTTATTATTTTAATACACATCGTGAAATGTTAGACTTATTTGTTTTTCAATTATTAAGAAAAGGGTTTTTAAAAGAATTAGATTATTTAATGACAGTTTCTCGTTTTTAAAAAAATTGAAATTCAATTTATTTTTTTTCTTCTTTTTACTATTTTTCATTTTCCAAATCTCAGTATTTAAAAAAATTTAAAGAATACTTTTTTTTTAATTGAGCTCAATAAAAAAAACTTGAGCTCAATTAAAAAAAAATAAACAAAATCAAAATTAAGAGAAATAACAAAAAAACATTTTTGAACTTTTTTATTGAAAAAAAAACATTTGTATATATATTTTTTCAAAAATTTTTGAAAAAAAAAAATCTATTTGTTTTTAGAAAATTATTTTCTATTTTTCTATAGAATTTTGCTATTTTCAAAAAATTACAATATAATATTATTGGTTGTTATAATTTTACTGAATATCTACTCATTACATTTATATGAATCCAATTGTAGCCGCTGCATCTGTTGTATCTGCTGGATTAGCTGTTGGTCTTGCTGCTATTGGCCCTGGTATGGGTCAAGGTACTGCTGCTGGTTATGCTGTAGAAGGTATTGCTAGACAACCAGAAGCTGAAGGAAAAATTAGAGGTGCTTTACTTTTATCATTCGCGTTCATGGAATCTTTAACGATTTATGGTTTAGTAGTTGCTTTAGCTCTTTTATTCGCTAACCCGTTTGCTTCTTAATTTTTTTTTATGAGATAAGAAAAAATGAAAATATTTTCTTATCTCATTTTGTTTCATTTAAAAAAGTTTTTATGAAGTAATAAAGTTTAGATATATTTTTCAGTAAAAATATTTAAACAAAGAATTTTTTTTAGTGTCCGCCCTTTAAGAGGGTCCAATGTAAATTGGAATATTTCTTTTTTGCTATTCAATTACTTAAAATTAAACAGAAAAAACTCAACTTTTTTCTAGAAAACATTCAATTTTCTTTGTTTAAATAAGAATTTCAGAAAAAAGAGAAATGTTACTTTACGGATATTGAAATAAATCAGAAATTTTCTTGAAAACATTGATTTCAAAAAAATATTTTTTATTTCAGTAAATTCAGCTTTTTTATTTTATGAATTTTCATTTTTTAGTTTTTGGGAGCCTTCCTTTAGCTGAAGGTTTTGGTATCAATACAAATATTTTTGAAACAAATATTATTAACTTAGCAGCTGTAGTTGCTATTGTAATTTCTTTTGTTGGGAAAAATTTATCAGCTTTACTAGAAGATCGTAAAAAAACGATTTTAAACAATTTACAAGAAGCTAGTCAAAGAGCTGCTGAAGCACAAGAACGTTTAAATGTTGCAAAAAATCAATTAGAATTAGCTAAGAAAAAAGCAACTGAAATTCGAGAAGAAGGTGTTTTAAGAGCAACGCAAGAAATGAATAATTGTGTTTCTCAACATGAAGAAAGACTTTCGAAATTAGAAGAATTTAAACAAGAAACAGTTCAATTTTATCAACAAAAAGCTTTTAAACAAGCTTACATGTATGTTATTTCAAAAATTATGAGTCGTGTTAAAGAAAGATTATCTAAAGGTTTAGATGCTACTTATCACGTTGTTGTTAATAATTTTTATGTTTCTCGATTCACAGAATATAATCCTTAACAATTTTTTATTAAAAATGATTACCTATCTTTACATTAGATAGGTAATCTTAAAAAACAAAACAATATACATGATTTTCTAATGATCTAAATAAAGAAGAAAGTGAGTCTATTATTTAAAAGAAAATCAAATTATTCTTCTAAATAATAAAAATTCTAAAATATTCATTTTTTTGTGTATTGTCTTGAAAAATTTAAAAATATATTACTCTATATTTATATTAAGTGTTTATGGTATTTATTTTAAGCAAAAGATTTTATTAGTCTAAACATTTTCAAAACGTAAAAAAATACTTTTCTTCAATTTTTTCATAGAAAGCTATTTTTGCAATTTTAAGAACTTCGTTTGTAAAGTAAATCAGAAAGCCTAGTTTTAACTAGGTAAATGGTTTCAACCCAACACTGTTTTTCAAAACATGTTGGACAGGATAAAGTCCTTAAAGTCTATTCAAAAATTCCTCAAAATGAGTGCAATTTTGTTGACTTATTTGCAGCTTTTAATGAATTTCGAAAGTGAAAAGATGCTCACTATAATTTTTCATTGTTAACTTAAAAATTTTTGTATTTGTCAAAAATAAAATCAAATTTTTTTGCCTCCGGCAGAAATTTCTTTTTTATTTTTCTGTCTAAAAAGTTTTTCAAAATGAATATGAAAAAATATCATAAAGACAATTTGAACTTCTCTTATTCATTTTCTGAAATTTAAAGTTCATAAGAAAATTTTTTCTCTGCCTTGCCCGCCGGCCTGTTGCTTCGCTACCGGCTGGCGAGGCACGCAAAAAAATGATAACTATTTTCTCTTTTTTTTTATTGTTAAAATTCAATTGTTTTAGATTTTGTATTCCTCCTAGAGGTATTACCCGTGGAAACTCTATTTAACGGAACACTAACAGTAGGTGGTCGTGACCAAGAATCTACTGGTTTTGCATGGTGGGCTGGAAATGCTCGTTTAATCAACCTTTCTGGAAAACTTTTAGGTGCACACGTAGCACACGCTGGTCTAATTGTTTATTGGGCAGGGGCTATGAACCTATTCGAAGTAGCACACTTCGTTCCAGAAAAACCTATGTATGAACAAGGTTTAATTCTATTACCACACTTAGCAACTTTAGGATATGGTGTAGGTCCTGGTGGTGAAGTAATTGATACATTCCCTTACTTTGTTTCAGGTGTATTACACTTAATTTCTTCTGCAGTTTTAGGATTTGGTGGTGTATACCACTCGTTAATTGGACCTGAAACATTAGAAGAATCATTCCCGTTCTTTGGTTACGTATGGAAAGACAAGAACAAAATGACAAACATTTTAGGGTATCACCTTATCATGTTAGGTATTGGTGCTTGGTTACTAGTATGGAAAGCTATGTATTTTGGAGGTGTTTACGATACTTGGGCTCCAGGTGGTGGAGATATCCGTGTAATCACAAACCCAACAACAAATGCTGCTGTTATCTTCGGTTATTTATTAAAATCACCTTTTGGTGGTGACGGTTGGATCGTTAGTGTAGACAACATGGAAGATATTATCGGTGGTCACATTTGGATCGGTACATTAGAAATCTTAGGTGGTTTATGGCATATCTATACTACTCCATGGCCTTGGGCGCGTCGTGCTTTTGTTTGGTCTGGTGAAGCGTATCTTTCTTACAGTTTAGGTGCTATTTCTTTAATGGGATTCATTGCTTGCTGTATGTCTTGGTTTAACAACACTGCTTACCCTAGCGAATTTTATGGTCCAACAGGTCCAGAAGCTTCTCAATCACAAGCGTTTACTTTCTTAGTTCGTGACCAACGTTTAGGTGCTAACGTTGCTTCTGCTCAAGGTCCTACTGGTTTAGGTAAATATTTAATGAGATCACCAACTGGTGAAATCATTTTTGGTGGTGAAACAATGCGTTTCTGGGATTTCCGTGGTTAACCCAATAGGCCTCGTGGTTTTTCCTTCATTTTTCTTTTTTCTTTGAAATTTTCTTTTATTTCATGGAATTTGAATGCTGTTTTGAGGAAATTTCTTTTTGTATTTCCAAGAAAAAAAGCTGAAAAAACTGAAAACAAACCAATAAAAATGGGGAAAATGCAAGAACGAGACAAAGTATTCACTCGATCTTTCCTTGCAACGAATCATCTTTTTTTTGCAGATGAACGTTCAACGACTATTTTTGTTTTTCCTTTCTCCAAAAAATCTGAAAAAAAAATCAGAGCGGAAAGAAAGAAGAAAAAAGAATACTCCCCATCATTTCAATGCTCTTTTTTATTCATTGATTTGAAGACATAGTCTGAACTTTCAAGAAATTGAAAGGAAGAGTGTTTTTTTACGATATTTTGGTCTTTCTCTGTTTCTTTTTTTATGTTTTTTTGTTTTTTTTTTCAGAAAAAAAAACAAGTTTGAAAAGAAACAAAATTCCTAAAAAAAACATCTTCCAAAAGTTTTCATTCAAAATTTTTTTGAAATTTTTTCTTTTTTTCATTTATTTTTCTTTGTTTTCAACCAAAAGAAGAAAAACAACAGAAAAAAATTGTCGACAAAATGGGACAATTCTTTTTTCGTATGATTCAAATTTTGAATCAGTTGAAACAACTGACTCACAAAAAATTGATATTTCCTTTTTAAAAGATCCAGGTGTCTATGAAATTCTGGATCGACAAAATAATTGTTCGTATTATGGTGAATTAGGTTATCTGCTATCACGTTTTCAAATACATTGGCGTCAATGAAAAAATGGAACGCATCCTTGCAAAAATCTTCAAAAAGCTTTTCAAGACCAAAAAAATGAAAAAAATTTTTCATTTTTTGTTCTTGTGGTTTTTTTTCCAAGTATTCGTGCTGCATTTCGAGCAGGTTTTGCAAAAAATCGGAATATTGGGGCAAAAAATATTCAAAGAAATGTAGATGGTTGGCATTATGCAAGTGTAGATGACAAAGGAAATCCTCGTCGGACTTATGAATTGCAAGAAGGAAATAGAACATATGAAATGTATTTGAAAAACTCTGCTTTTGGTAGCCTGCTTGCTTCGCTACCGGTAGCGAAGCAACAGGTAGCGAAGCAAGCAGGCTACCAAAAGGAAAAAAAATGAAGAACAAACTTTTGAACATAGTTGCCTTGGTTAGAACCATTACGTGGACCTAACGGTTTAGACTTAAACAAATTAAAAAATGATATTCAACCATGGCAAGAACGTCGTGCTGCTGAATACATGACTCACGCTCCTTTAGGTTCATTAAACTCTGTTGGGGGTGTTGCTACTGAAATTAACGCGGTAAACTTTGTTTCTCCACGTTCTTGGTTAGCTACTTCACACTTTGTTTTAGGTTTCTTCTTCTTTGTTGGTCACTTATGGCATGCTGGACGTGCACGTGCTGCTGCAGCTGGTTTTGAAAAAGGTATCGACCGTTTAGATGAACCTGTTTTATCTATGAGACCTTTAGATTAATTTAGTATTTTTTTTTGAATTTTAGCAGGCTTTACTATGAGTGAACCTGCTAAAATTCATAATAGAATTTGTATTCTTGAATTCCAAAACAACTTTTGAAGAAAAACTCTAGAATACTGTAATATCGTACATTACAATTGTAATGTATAGACATTACATAGATGTAAAAAATTCTTCAAATTTTTTTCAATAGAAACACTGTAATATCGCACATTACATTTGTAATGTATAGACATTACATAAGTTTCATAAAAATCACTGAAACCATGTAATGTCTTTACATTATATTGTAATGTATAAACATTACATAGATGCAACATAAATTTTCAAATGAAACAATGTAATGTAAGCACATTACAATGTAATGTATAGACATTACATAAATGCAATGAAATTTCAATTCTAATGTGAAACATTACGTAGATTTAATTCAAATTCATAAAACTCATGTAATGTCTTAACATTACAAAAGTTAAAAAGTAAAAAATTGTAATGTAAGACATTACATAGGTCTAATATAAATTTTTTTAAACCTATGAATGACCCTACTGTTAAAGGAATAATATTATTCAAATCAAAATCATATGAAGAATCTTTAATTTTGTAAACTTCAATCAAAATAGAATTAGAATTTTCAATTTTTGTATTTAAAATAGAAGATAAAACAACAGCATCATTCATTGCATATTTAACAAAAGAAGATGGTTGCTCTATTAAAGCTAATCCCATATTTGTTTTATATGCATCCATTTCTTTTTTATCTGAAGAAAAATTATCTGATAAACCAGCAGAATCAATAAGAGATTGTAAACTACCATTACTACAACCAAAAACATCTTTTAAAATATATTTGATTATAATAGGTGTTTCGAAATAAATACTAGCATATTCATAAGTAGAATAGCCGTAAATATTATTTTGTTGACGAAAATAACCATCATATTTTGGATTTTTATTTTTACCAACAAAATAAGGTCTTAAATTTTCGAATCCAAAACAAGCGATGATGTCTTTCCAAGAAAAAAAGAAAATGAAATTTACATTTAAAGAGTTCATCGGATTTTCCTTTGGAAAATAACCTAAAAAAGAGAATTCTTTTACTCAAATTTATCTTAAAACATCATCTTTAAAATCCGAAGAATAAACATTTACAGAATATTCACGATATTTAAAAGAAATGCAACTTTCGAATCCAAAACAAGTGAATTTTGTATTTTTGACTTTTTATGTCATATACATGACATAAAAAGTGAATTTTGTATTTTGTATTTTTGACTTTTTATGTCATATATATGACATAAAAAGTGAATTTTTAGAGATAGAAATTTTAGATTTTTTGACTTTTTATGTCATACATATGACATAAAAAGTGAATTTTCGATTTTTGACTTTTTATGTCATACATATGACATAAAAAGTGAATTTTCGATTTTGTATTTTTCAGCTTCTTTTATAAAGGAAAAAATTTGATTTTTTTTGATTTTTAAAAAGATGTAGTCATTGAAATGAAAAGTTTTATTCAAAGACACATCGAAATGAGAAAAAGAGAATATGTTTTTGTTCACGAGATATACTCGCTTTTCAAATAGAATGCAGAAAATAAGGTAAACTTTTGTCTTATTCCCTTCTGGAATACTCAATTTTAAGCAATGTTGAAATAAGATTCCACCACCTTGTTTCGTTGATAGTTGACTTATTTTGTTTGTCATGAGGTTTTTAAAAACGTCAGAAGTCCAGAAATTTATTTCTTCTTCTGTTTCTAAAAGTTTTACGAGTAAAAAATGATTTGAGTTAATAGGTTTATCATAGGGTATTAATTTGTTTAAAGTGATATGAAATGGTGTTTTTTCATTGTCCATAAGAATGTCAGAATTTTTAAGAATGTCAGAATTTTTAAAATCTAAAACACACTCATCTGGATTTAATATCGTTTTAGTTCTATGATCAGAAGCCTCTAATAAATTTTTTGTCATATTGATTTATAAATTTTTTGTCATATTGATTTAAATGTTAAAATTTGTATAAAAAACTTCCAACCTGTTCAAAAGGTTGCAAGAAAAGTGTTGTGTTTTTAGTTCACCACTTACGATGCGACTTATCTTGCAAAAGCACTTTTTTTCAGATTGAAAAATTTATCTTTTTATGTCATACACATGACGTAAAAAGTGAATTTTAGATTTTTTGGATTTTTATGTCATATACATGACATAAAAAGTGAATTTTCGATTTTTTGGATTTTTATGTCATATACATGACATAAAAAGTGAATTTTTTTAGATAGAATTTTCTATTTTTCACTTTTTATGTCATATACATGACGTAAAAAGTGAATTTTTTGGATTCCACATGCAAATTTTTCACTTTTTATGTCATATGTATGACGTAAAAAGTGAAAAAAGTGAAAATGAAGAATTTCACTTTTTATGTCATATGTATGACATAAAAAGTGAAAAAAGTGAAAATGAAGAATTTCACTTTTTATGTCATATGTATGACATAAAAAGTGAAATTTTCTAATTTCTCAAAAATGTTTAAACAAAAAATGTTTAAACTTCATTTACTATTTTCAAACCATTGAGTTTGAAAAGTTTTCATGTTTATGAAATATCATCTACTTCTCTAAATTCTACAAATGTTGGGAAACGTGGTACACCAGTTTCGCCAATTTCAAAATATTTGTATTTCACAAACTTCCCAATAAGGTTATCGCGTGTTTCCCAATAAAATACTCGTTGACTTTCAGAAAAACCACTTCCAATGTTAAAAACAATACTGTCATTTTTTCGTGATTTTACAATAAGGGCACCTAACTTATTTGCTTTCAAAAGGTTTTCTTTTTTAGAACTACGTTTTTGTTTCCCAAAAGCATCTAAAGTGGGTTCATTCAAATTAGTAAAAAGTTCAACAAACCCAATCACAATGCCTTCATCATCTGTAAAACGTTTGATTTTTATTAAAATTCCTTCTTTCACAGTAGAACAGTCTTTAAATCTGTTTGCTTCAATAAAAACAGATTCAAAAACATGTTTCGGTTTTCTTTTGAAACTTTCGTAAAAATCATTTTTGTTTGATGTAAAAGCTTTTTCAGCAATTTTTCACCAGCTGTTTGTTTCTTTTTTATTTTTTTCTGAATTTAAAAGATACATTCCAGATTCCCATTTCAACGGTTTCTTTTTTGTAAGAGAAAAATTTTTGACCTCTTTTTCTCCGTGAAAAAAATTATAAAAAATTGGTTCACAATAAATTCTATTTGTTTTGTTTTTATAATTTCCAAATGATTTTTCCAGTGGAAATTGATGCTTTTTCATAATTCGGGTTTTTAGAGTAAAGAGGTAAAAATGTTTCTTTATAAACATATGCGTTCATTGTTTTTAAAAAAATATTTTCGTAAATAAATTCTTTATTTTGTAACCAAGGTTCTAAAAATTGTGAAATTACGTCATTTAAATTTAATAACTTTGTTTCTTTGCAAGAAATTTTATACCAAAAACAAAATTCAATTGTTTTATTTTTTTGTTTTTCGTTCATTCTCTTTTGTAGCAAAATAATTGAAAGTTTTAAAAAATCCCCTTTTTCAACTTTTACCAAATATTGAGTTGTTTTTGTTTTTTTTAAAATACAATTTTCATGATATAAAAGTGGAATTACGTTTTTTTGTTTTATTGTTCATTTTTCATAATGTTTCATAATTTTTTATTCTTTTTTTTTCATTTTTCCAACCAACCGCCTAGAAAATTTTGTTTTTTTTTATTTCACTTTAACAGGGAAACATTGGCAACATTCTATCCAAACAGAAGAAAAACTTTTTGAAAATTTTATGTAGAAATTTAGAAAACAAATTTTTGTGGTTTTGAGAGGCTTTAAACGTGTTTAAAATGAATAATGAAAAAATTTTTAGAAAAACTTCAAAAAATTGACAAAGTTTTGAAAAGTTGGTAAAATACCGATTAGGTCTAGCACGCAGGGCTGGGCAAGGGGGCAGGGCAAGGCAAGACAAGGCAAGGCAAAGCTAGGCAAGGCCGGGCTAGGGGGGGGGACAGCCAGTATCGCTAACGCTCCCTGGCTGATCGAGTTCAAACTAGTACTAGTACTACTCGTCTTTTTTTTCTTAAAAAAAAAAAGTACAAGTTCCCTTAGTACCAAGTATACCTAGTTTGAATGAGAACTTCGTTCTCCTGCTAGCGAAGCAACCCTGGTCGACCTGAGGTCTCCCAGGGTAAGGCTACTGGTTTTTTCTTGCGTGCCTCGCCTGCGAAGCAAGGCGGGCAAGGCAGAAAAAAAAGTACTAGTATAGTACTAGAATGAGAACTTCGTTCTTCTGCTAGCGAAGCAACCCTGGTCGACCTGAGGTCTCCCAGGGTAAGGCTACTGGTTTTTTCTTGCGTGCCTCGCCTGCGAAGCAAGGCGGGCAAGGCAGAAAAAAAGTACTAGTTTTCTTAGTACCAAGTATACCTAGTTTGAATGAGAACTTTGTTCTCTTGCTAGCGAAGCAACCCTGGTTGACCTGAGGTCTCCCAGGGTAAGGCTACTGGTTTTTTCTTGCGTGCCTCGCCTGCGAAGCAAGGCGGGCAAGGCAGAAAAAAAAGTATTCGTACTAGTACTACTCGTAATGCAATGACTTTATACCCTGGTTGACCCTTCAGCTTTGTGAGCTTTTTTTTTTGAGCTCTCGTTTTTTTCATTGAGTAATTACTCAATGAAAAAATAAGTAATACTGGCACTTGAGCTCTGGATTTTTTCTGCTAGCCTGCTAGCTTCGCTACCTGCCCAGCCTGCTGGCCTTCTTAAAAAGGGCGGAGCTTTAGGCAGTTGCGAAGCTAGCCTTAGGCAGGTTGGAAGTAAAGGCGAAAAAAATGCAGAAGGAAAACAAAAAG
>JABEVS010003743.1:0-34063 GCA_018290735.1 Coelastrella sp. MACC-549 | reverse complement strand
TATACTCTACTAGTCTAGTCTCCTCCTCGGGCTAAGCTCCCTCCGTTCACTCGCTTCGCTCCTTCACTCCTAGGACCCTAACCCTCGTCGTCGAATCATGCTACGCTTCGCTCCGCATGATACCTGCTCCGCTTCGCGTCGCGCGGCCTGCTGGTCGCTTCGCTCCCATACTCCACTTCGTGTCGTTAGTTGCTCGTTCACTTCGTTCTCTCGCTCCTGTGTCGCTTTGCTCCACAAAGAAGGTCGCTCGTTCACTTCGTTCTCTCGCTCCCGTGTCGCTTCGCTCCACGGCTTACGCATGCTCCTCGCTCGGTCCACAGTCCCTCGCTCGTCGCTCAAAACCCAATCAAATACCCGTA
Organism: Coelastrella sp. MACC-549; assembly: GCA_018290735.1. NCBI lineage: Eukaryota > Viridiplantae > Chlorophyta > Chlorophyceae > Sphaeropleales > Scenedesmaceae > Coelastrella > Coelastrella sp. MACC-549. Next base: position 33,704 of record JABEVS010003743.1, on the reverse strand, counting down.
CTTTTTTTTTTATATAAGAAACGCACTATGCGGGTATGCACGAAGTGCATTCTGTATAGCATATGCACTGCGTGCATACTGTACAGTCTGTACTGGCCGCCAGGTATTACCTGGCGAATGGTATACCAGTTCTCTTTTTATGAGATAATACATACTGAGTATGCACTTCGTGCATACCGCCAGGTTGTTTACTTGGATAATAGCAAAGGAATTAATTCGTGTACGAATTAAATACCCATTCTTCGCTAAATGCAGGCTTGTGCTGGGAATACATTTCGAATTCCGCACAAGTTTAGTTGTTTATTATGTTTGCAAGTGCTTGAACTCTTGAAGAATTCACTCATGAATTCGTTTTTGTCTTAATATTTGTATTGAATCATATGTTATGAGCACAAAAGGACTTGAACCCATTAATAAATCTTTCATTATAAAAGCTCTTGATAGGCTATTTTTTTCGAATAATGTGATATACAAATAGTTGTATGTTCTTATAGATAAATTTTTTGAGAAGATCAATAAATAAAAATTGTATAGTAATGCAACTTGATGGGTATTACATTCTGATGCAGGATGTGCAAAAGAATGGGCTTTTGCTTCGTACAAAATGGTAGCCAAACTGCAGGAACCGTCAGCACAAGCACTAATCTCAGGTGCAGGTACAGCACACCCCCAAGCGTAAATAATCTAAAGGAGAAATACCCAGACAATGTCTACGAAATGCCAATACAAAATAGCCAAATCCATCGCAGTGGAATGTCCAGGTTTGGTGGAAGGCTACTATAGATAACAAACTCCAAGATACAGCCTACCGAGGAGAACGTGCAACCCGTGAAAACCTGTCGCGAGGAAGAATGCACCCCCAAAAACAGAGTCGCTAAATGTAAATGCGGCCCCCGTGTATTCCAAATACTGGCAATACAAGAACTACACTCCCAAACCAATTGTAGTCCCCAAATGCAAACGCACTGCTTTCATGTTTCCAGTATCTACTGCGTGTTTAGCTGCATTAGCAGTAAAATAGCTCCTAAGCAAAAGCTAAGTATTTGTTTTAGGCAATCCAAACAAATCAACAGGAACAATACCAAGGGGAGGCCAGCTCATTCCGATAAGAACAGTAGGCATCAATGCCCTATGAAACCAGGCCCACAGCTAACCCACAAAAAACATCGCTTCGCTCCAGATGAACTAGAGCATTCCAAGATGCAATCCCGCTTTCACTTTTCCTGTGTGAAACCCGAGAACACCTTCACGGCTTACATCACGCCACCACAAGGACGCAGTATAAGTCAAACACAACAATGCAGCAGTAGCTACAGTGGGAGCACCTGCGTATTGGTGGAACACCAATACCATAGAAGTAGTCAACCACAAAAGACACAACCTAGTCAAAATAGGCCAAGGACTAGGATCAACCAAATGATATCCATGACTAGGCCTACCAGCTCCATGGCTAGCGGCAGCGGAACTCTAGTTCCTGCGCCTATTCCTTTTGTCCGTACGGACCATTAGATTCTCGTTATTCAATACTTTCAAAGCCATTGTAATAAAAAGTAATAGTTTTTATATAAGCTATCCAAATATATCCGGATACACTTGAATAGAGGGAAATTCCGGTCACGAATGAACTCTACAGCGAATTAAATTTAATTTCCCGTCCATGCGAAATATGCACAAAACAAAAGCATAAATGAATTCCATTCAAGAGCTCCTTTCTGCCATTCGAAAACAAATCCAATAGTCAAAACAGCAAGGAACAATACAAGGGAAACAAAACCGGCATAACCGGTGGTAACACCACCGAGAACCCAAGGCTACTAAAAAGAAACCTCGATGTCGAATACCTAGAAAAGGATCGCGACCAAATAAAACCCTACATCAAAAGGAGAACGTGCTTCCCCAAAAGGTTCAAACCCACATTCATATGCAGTTGCTTTTTCCAAATCCAATCGACGAGGCCTTACTTTATAAGAAGCAAAAAGAATAACAATTCCAAGACCAGTAGCAATAGCAATATACAACAATACACCTACATATTCTGTCATATATTGTATGCATTCTATTGTTACTGTTCTGTTGTTTTGAGCACGATAGGACTTGAACCTATAGCCGCAAGATTATCGGTCTTGCGCTCTGCCATTGAGCTACATGCTCAGTAAGGGGAATTAAATTTAATTCCGGGAATCGCCCTGCTGCTGTTTTTTCTTCGCTTCTGTTAGGCATGAATTATATGATTTTATCAAAGGCCGTCAAGCAACGAATTACCAACATAAATAACGGAGCGGAAAATCGCCTACCGGGCCAGGATACCTATGAAAGAAACATTGTACACAGAGAGAATCGAACTCTCATCGCAAGTTTAGGAAACGTGCGCTCTACCTTTGAGCTATGTGCACTAAATATAGTTTTGAATAGCTTTATAGTAACAAACCAGAACAAAAACGAATTACAGCTAGGGAGACTTGAACTCCCAAGGGCAAAGCCCACTACGTCCTTAGCGTAGCACGTTTACCATTTCGTCATAGCTGTTTTTCTATTATTCAAGCAAAACAAAAACCAATTCCTATACGAATTTTATTTTTCGTACATTCTGTTCTGTTTTGGAGTATTATTTAGCATGAGCTGGATTCGAACCAGCGAAGACAATCGTCAGCGGGTTTACAACCCGACACCTTTGGCCACTCAGTCATCATGCTCTAGAATGAAATTGACGGGGGGAATTAAATCATATATGATTTAATTCCGGCAATTTTGCCACAAAAACTACCACGAATTTCGGGGTGGCGTAGCCGTATATTTAATTCCCCCGCCTAGCCCTCCAGGAATGAATATTCCGCCTTTGTTCCCGGGACGCGCTAAAATGAATTTATTTATATTTAACCACAAGTAGGCCTACTCTATGGTTGTACGCAAAGTGTACTGCTAAGCAGTACAGTGCAAAACATGAAATTGCCCCGGAATTCGGGTGATACTTATGAGCATTCGCTGAATCTTTCAAAGAACAAGTCCAATGAGTACGCAAAGTAGACTGAGGCATTTCAGTCAATGCCCCTCCTTTAAGATTTGCCCAAAGAGAAACAAAGGGTACCAAACTGAGCAAAGTAGACCAAATTGCAAGCTGTGCCAAACCAGTTGCCAGTGCCCTTGCCCAATCCATCAACAATCCATTCCAAATCATAAAACTCTAAAAAATAATAACAAAAATAGCCATCATAAAAAAATAAATATCACTCAACGCAGTTCAATTTGTTTATGGAACGGAGCGTAATTAAATTTAATACCCGTCCGCCACGAATTCCTCAAATTCTTATATTTTTTATGACTGTTTTTTTTTCCATAAAATTTAATAAAAACTAAACATATAGGTAGTCAACATGAAGCTCGAAATGAATTCAATTCTGGCCATTACAAACTAGTATATTTTAATATCATAAAATGAAAGTTATAGGCAACGAGCAGATTCGAACTGCTATTATAAGTTTTGCAAACTCAGGCCTTACCATTAGACTACATTGCCGAAATTAAATTCGTAGAATTTAATTTCGATGGCGGAATTGGAATTGGTGGTTTATGAATTACGAATTTTAGAAAAAGAAATATTTAGAATATATAAAGGTTACAAGGAACCACAAACGGGAAATTAAATTCGTAGAATTTAATTTCGCATCAGAAGCGTTAGATAGGGGTCGGAAGGGACGCCTAAGAATCCTATTCAATAAGGAAACGATCTTCGTCCAAACCGCCCTCCGAACCGTACGTGATAGTTTCCCATCATACGGCTCTCCAGCATGAACTTCTAATTAGGTAGGAATCAAAACTCTCAGAAGGATTTCTCTCCTATAAATAAGGCCACCAAATGGCTAATCCTTATTCTTCTTAGCCTAGTCATGCAAGTCTTTCAGCACTACCGCACCGCCTCCACTAGGGCAACGGATCAAGGTGTCTTTACTCAACTCACCGTTCAATGCCTACCCCCCCCCCCCCCTTCAGTTGTAAACTGGCGAGTGCCAAAGTTTGCCAAGACAAGTTTCCCTGCCCTACCTACTACGAGGGTTCTCTACCCCAAACCCTATTCAGGTTTGGGCCATGCCAAAGTTCCAAAAGTACCCCAATTATCTGGTTTAGGTCCTTGCTTTCCTACACATCCCTGGTTGGGAGTAGTATTGTCTACTGTACAAAGGCGAATATCTCATCCCGTAATATTGCCATGACAATCATTGTGCCTTAGGAGTAGTCGCACAAAGGGCTCGATGAGGCCACGCAGAAAGTAAATCAAGTTCGTCATCCTAACCATGCCAGATTTAGCTCGCCCACGCTTTTCTTCGTTTACTCCACGAATCACGGGGCTTTTTCCATGGCTTAGCCCTACTGGTTGACCCAGTACAGACCCATAGAACGCTTTACAGTATACGAGCTTAAGCAACTCGAAAGTACAGCAATACTGATCCAAAAAGGACAAGGATACATAATGGCGCATTGGCGCACGAATGAAATTCACAGAATTCATGAATTACAAATTTTGAAGATTCCAAAAGCAAGTCTTGCGCCACTTTGCTCTAGTTCATTTGCACGTGCTCGTTCATTGCGTAACTCCAGTACCATTGCTTCCCGGTCACTTTCACGGTCTAGCAGGGTTTGGTTACCAAATCGTCAAAGGTGTACACAAGGGACAAGGAGGGTAGCGCAATCATAGTTACAATAACAGAAGGCTAAATCGCCCAAATCAACTCCAAAGAAGTGTGGTGATTAAAGCGCTCAGGAACTGCTTGTACAGTATGATGAAAGCTCTAAACAATACGAGCTCCCAGCCACTATACCAAAACCAAAATAACAATCTAGAAAAAACAGATGTCAGCATGCAAATCTGCAATTCCTTCCATGTTGGAAGTAGCAGGGTCTTGAAACTACTTTTGCCATGCCACAGGAGCATCTGCTCCAACTACACACCAATTCCATACCATACTCAACATTGTACTCATCGTTTTTTCAAGTTTAGTAGCACATATACTCAAATTTTCAAAAGCCGTCTGGCAGTAGTTCTTTAAGCGAAATTCATATAAATTGGGAATTGATTTCTGAATTCCGTGTTTGAAGAATAACTATAATGACTTTGGATTTGTTCATTTTGAGGCCTGAATTTTTCTTTCTTTTTGGCTTTTTGATTTAGCTTTGGTATGGGACTGGTGGACTTGTTAGGCCTGTTGCAGAAAAGATTACCGTAGCAGATAATAACAGTCAGCAAAATGGAGGTCTATTCACAACAAATTTTGGGATTCGTTTGGATACAGCGAACCAAAATCCAAGTGCAGGTCCTTCTCATGCAGCTTCTGCTTTGACTCTATGGAGGCTCCTTTGGTGTTTTCTTAGTGCTGCGTTGATGTTTTACGGACCCTTGCAAAGTGTTTATTTGGGAGGTTGTTTTCAAAAAGACCATTATACTTCTATGTTGTGTGGCATTTTGTTTTTGACTGGGCTTTTGGTATTGAGGGTATCTTATGGATGGCAAAAAGCAGCTGCTATTAGTCATCCAGAGTATGTATATTTGGCTATGTTGGCTTAGATGGGACAGTACTTGTTGATTCAAACAACAGATTTGATGTCTATGTATTAGTGTATGGAATTGCAAAGCTTTTCTTTGGTAGTATAGTGTGGGTTGAATTCTAAAAGTGCTCTTTCTATTGAAGCTGCAATGAAATACTTCTAGTAGAGTGCTTTTAGGAGTTGTTTGCTGTTGCTGGGAATTGGATTCATCTATTGGCAAACTGGAGAAACCAAAATTAGCATTATTGAAAACATTGCAGAGAGGACAAGGGCTGAGCCTTCTTTGCTATTGTTGTTGGGTATCTGGTTTGTGAGCATGGGACTGCTTTGGAAATAGGCTGCTGCGCCTTTGCATTTCTGGGTCCCCGATGTTTATACTGGTGCATGGTCCAGTGTTTCTTTGTGGATTACAGTAATGCCCAAAATTGCTGTTCTTGGATTTTGGACTGTACACTGGCAAGCTTTGTGGAGGAGCTCCTTTGGAAGTACTTTGGCTTTCTTTAGGATTCTTTCTATGATTATTGGAGGTTTTGCCCCTCTTGCTCAAACAAGCTTGAAACGATTGCTTGCTTATAGTAGTATCGGGCATATGGGATTGCTTTAGATGCCTTTGTGTGTGCAATACGGGGCTGGGGTTGGTGACCTTGGCGCATTGTGGACTCACATGTTTATCTATATTTAGATGAACCTTGGAGTGTGGGGATTGATTATGTGGCCCATTACACGACCCGCGACTCCCTCCGTAAAAAGGGCTGGTCCCCAATATATTTGGGATCTTAAAGGGTAGGCGCAAAGCTCTGCTACAGCGGCTAGGAGGTGGGCCATCTTCATGGCTAGCTAGGCTGGTCTTCCCCCAGTATATGGGTTCTTGGGAAAAGCTCTGATTATTTGGGATAGCGTAAATAATGGTTTGTATACTACCGTAGCCGTCGCGTAGCTCTACACTCTCGTTGGTGCTGTGTATTATTAGAAGGTAATGAAAGTCTGTTACGTAGATAACCCTTCTAGTTGGAGGACTTATGCTAAAACTTCTAGCATTACTGCTTACATTGTAGCTGTTGCAGTTAGGTTTATGATGATTGGTTTGTGGTGTGGAAACGTAATGTTTTAGTATACTCATCTTTTGGCTTTGGTATCACAGCTCTTTATTCTAGAATAAACTAATAAACATAAGCACACTTATGCTCGAATTCGTGCAAAACTCATTATTTATTTTTATATTATAAAAAAAAGCTTGCAAATAAGCCTATTTTTAATCCAGCAAATGAAGTATATACGAGGAATTCTGCCACAAATATTTCACCAATTCTCCACTAATACTGGGTATAAAATTCGTAGAATTGAATATTCGTCCGGTTTGCCAGTAGCTTTTTAAGCTAACTAAAACAGAATGCATACATTTTGATTGGTAAATTTTGATTATTTGCTATGTGATTTTGATTTTTGATAAAATCATACACGAAAAAAAAATAAGGTACCTTTTACATATGAAAATTATATTTCCTGGCTTTATTGCTAGAGCTTTTTAGGCGGCTTTGGCCGCTGCCTCTAACAAAGCTCATAATTAAAAATGGTAAATTTTGAAAATGGTAAAATTTAAAAATGGTAAATTTTTTTACCATTTTATATGTACGTCCAAAAGTGAAACAAAAATGGTAAATTTTTTTACCATTTTATATTTACGTCCGAAAGTGGAACAAAAATGGTAATTTTTGTAGTTTTGTTTTACAAAATATTTTAACATTAGCAGCTAGCCTTCGTTCCTTTTAAGCAAGCGTGGCGCAGCTGCAACATAATAAAATAGTTCTGTAATAAATTTAACATAAGTCCAGCTAGCTGTTAATGTTAAATAACTTTGTGCAAGAGCGGGGAAGCCGTTCTTTATTTTTAAATTTAATACCCAAGGAACTTGTGATTTCTGTTCTATATGTTTTTTTATTTTGTAAAAATTTTTATTTGTTAATCACAAGAATGAAATCCATATATGGAATTCATTCCGGTTAAAGAAGATTTCTTTATAATGTATTTGAATGCTGTTCTTGCCCCTTTTTAGGGAAGTTAGTTGGCAGGTTTGTCTGGTCGATGGCTTGGAGCTCGTGGTAGTGGATGTGTGACAGTACTATGTATGTTTGTAAGTACTGTGCTTAGTTATATGTAGTTTTATGAAATTAGGATCATGGGTTCTGCAATTTCTCTTTCTTTGGGTACTTGGTTTAGCTCTCATACATTGGGAGTTGAATGGCTCTAGTGTTTTGACGCGTAGAGCGCATCCATGATGGTGACGGTGAGCACAGTTTCTCTTTGCGTGCATATTTATAGTTTGGGGTATATGCAGCATGATCCCCACTAGCCTCGTTTTTAGAGCTATTAGAGCTTGTTTACCGGGTCTATGTTGTAGTTGGTGACTTCCAACGATATTATTACTCTAATGGTTGGTTGGGAAATGATTGGAGTTTGTAGCTATTTGTTGATTGGATTTTGGTTTCATCGCTTGAGCAGGACCAAATCTGCTCAAAAAGCAATGTTGGTAAACCGTGTTAGTGATACCGTACTGCTCTTTGGATTGTTTGTTTGTTGGTGGTATTTGGGAAGTACTGATGCTTCTATTATGACAGCAACCACAACTTCTGCTTTCTACGCAGATATTATTTGTTTCGCGTAGTTGGGAGGAGCTTTGGGGAAAAGTGCACAAGTTGGATTGCACGTTTGGTTGGCTGATGCTATGGAGGGTCCTACCCCCGTATCCGCGTAGATCCACGCCGCAACTCTGGTGACTGCGGGGATTTTTTAGATTGCGCGAACTTCCAGGATTTGGGAATGTAGTGTATTGGCTCGAACCGTGTTGTTGTGGGTAGGGGCTGTGACTTCTTTGATGAGGAGGACTATGGGACTTGTGCAAAATGATGTAAAACGTGTAATTGCATACAGTACTTGTAGTCAGTTGGGATACATGGTAGTCGCTTTGGCACTTAGTCATTATGGATAGGCTATGTACCACTTGATGACTCACGCTTGTTTTAAAGCATTGTTGTTCTTGGGAGCTGGGGTGGTTATTCACGCTTGTGCTGACGTCCAAGATATGCGACGCTCTGGTGGAGCACATTCTGCTTTGCCTTTGGCTTGGACTACATTGCTTTAGGGAAGTTTGAGCTTGTTGGGATGGCCTTTCTTGGCTGGATACTATAGTAAAGATGCTATTTTGGAGTAGTCTTGGGCTACTCCTGGAAGCACTGCAGCTTTTGGGCACTTTATTCTAATGACAGTAGCTTGCTTGACTAGTGCTTATAGCTTTCGTGTATTGATCGCTGTTTTCTATGCACCCAACAATGCTCGTAAGTCTGAGCTCAGGACTCCTGGTGTTCCTTTGACCATGAGGGTTCCTTTGTGTGTATAGGCTGCTGGAACTATTTTCAGGGGATATTTGCTGAGTGATGGACTCATTGGTTGGGGGAGTGATTTTTGGGCAAATAGTATTGTAAATAGCCCTGCAACTACACAAGCTGTTAGGAGCCATATGATTCCAGTATGGGTATCTGCATTGCCTTTGGCAACTGTATTCCTTGGGTGCATTTATGCTTATGTGTTTGTATGGCCTTTGCCTTTTTGTGCAGAAAACTATTGGAAAAAGCCATATTTGTTCTTGCAAAATCGATGGGGATTTGATATTGTTTGGAACCAGCAAATTAGTTTGAAAGTTCTTCAATTGGGATCTGTGTGCTGGGCTTCTGTGGACAAAGGAGTATTGGAATTGATCGGACCTAGGGGAATTACCCAAAAAGTATCTGGCTGGCTTGTGCCTTCTGCGCAAAAAATGCAAACAGGTGCTGTTCATGATTATGCACTGCTTTTGCAAATTTTGATTGTTGTTGGTCTGCTTTTGCTTGCCTTTCCTGCTGATAGCTGGACTGAAAGTCTCCTCTTGGAGTCCAAAACCATCGCTTTGGGAGTTCTCTTGGCTGGTCTGTCCTTGTCACTAGTTTTGTTCCAGAATTCAGTATTTGGATTGTAAATAATATAAATTTATATATAAAGAATATACTCATAAATATCTTGTAAGAATTCAAAATACGACATCCCGGTTCGCTATTAAATTTAATTGGAATTAAATTCCCCCACAAAATTTGTATCAGTTATATATCGCTTCTGTTTTGGACAAAACAGAACAGAAACAATGGGTGTACATAGTATCCTAATAACCGATAATTCATGGATTTCATGGAATCCGGTAAGAGAGGGCCGAATTTCATTCCCAATAAAATAATGTTCGTATTATATAGTGTTCAAACCCTTTTGTATTCATACTTGGTGAAATCAAGCTTATGAGTTCTGGTTAGTTTTTGTGTACTTGTATTGTTTTGTTCGGAATGGGTGCATAGGGTACCTTTTAGAATCGTCGTAATTTTTTGATTATGATTTTGTGTATTGAAGTAATGCTTCTTTCTGTAAATTTGGTTTTTTAGACAGGTTCTGTAACTGTAGATGATGTGAATGGACAATTGATGGCATTGTGGGTATTGACGGCTGCAGCAGCAGAAACAGCGTAGGGGTAGGCACTTTGTGTTTTGTACTTCCGTTTGCGTTCTACTTTGGATGTAGAACTGATTAGTCTTATGAAAGGCTCAATAACTGATCAGAGGCGGGGGAATTAGTGGCGAAGCCACTAATTCCGGGAATTTACTTTGTTTAAGTGTCGCGGTGCATGCTTAGTTTGGGTACAAACAAATGTTCGAAAATTCAAGATCAAATTTTGGGACTATTAAGAAATCCCACATTTCTGTCTGTTCTGTGAATCCCCCGTGCCTGATCCTGTCGCTGGCATTCTGTCTGGGTATTAAATTTTACGAATTTAATTCCCCATAACAGACACACAGAATTGCTGTAATTAATTCTTATATAATATGCCAGAATAGCTCAGTGGTAGAGCAAAAGACTGAAAATCTTTGTGTGGTTTGTTCGATTCAAACTTTTGGCATTAAAATAGAACAGGGGCGGGGGAATTAAATTTAATTCCCCTTGCGATTCTGTTAGAGCTTGGGTGAATAACAGAGTGAAGAAATACACGACAGAACAGAAGCAAACAGAACAGTATACCCGTGTTCATATATATATTGGTTGTATTTTTGTCTTCATCGTCTAGGGGTTAGGACATAGCTCTTTCACAGCTAAAACGTGAGTTCAAGTCTCACTGGAGATATATTAATAAAATTTAATGAAAGTGTATATTCTCTTATGTTGTAATATTTGCAATGAGTAAAGCAAAATATAAAAATTCTATGCGCTCCAGTACCAGGTTTCGTTAGGGACCTAGGAAAAAACAAGGTGCTATGCTGTACTATCAAAATTTGTGGAATATTCCACAAGTGTATAAAAAACAACAAAACTGGTTTAAATATAAATACAAATCTTATTCCAATGAATAGGGACGTCCAGTTTAGAAGTATATTATGCACAAAAATACTAGTCCACTTTGGGTATCTAATACAAAAGCGAAAGCCGGTATTTCTTATAGCTACGAATTCTCCTACGCGGCAACAAACAAAAATCTTGGTACAAAGGCACCCGTGCCTCACGGCCCTTCTACGGGGCAGCCTATGCCCGTAAAGGACTAGGGTTAGAATATGAAAAAAGCACTTTGTCTTATTCAAAAGCGTTATTGGTTTTATGATAATGCTGCTCCAATTCCAGGGGTTTCTTTTGTCAAAAAACGTAAAATGCTTTAGAAAAAAGAAATGATGGCTTTCAAAAATATTGTTTCTTGGCTAGGTATTTATTCTAAAAAACAAATCAAAGCTTTGTAGGCTTTTTCTAAAAACTGGAATACTTTTTTGGTGATTGAGTCTATGCTTCAAAGCAATATTCGTAAAGGATTTATGTCCGTGAATGCACAAGAAAGGAATACATTGGCTTAGTCTAAAAACACTACTCTCAATGGTAATTTCATTCAAAAAGTTCGTTGTGTAAACTCTGACGCTGATTTGTTTGTTTTCAAAAATACTAAAGGAGCACTGCAAAAAGTATTGCACTTTTATGCCAGCGGGAAATGAATTCTCCCCAAGTACCTGGGATGAAAATGAAATGCGTAAAATTTCATTTTGTGCCTCCTTCTATGAATTATGGGAATTCATTTCTAGAATATTCGTGGCTGAATTCCCGGAATTAAATCATATATGATTTAATTCCCCCCCATTATCATATAAATTATATTTCTTGAATTCATTGGCAGAATTGGTGGGGTGTCGCCAAGTGGTAAGGCACTAGGTTTTGGCTCTAGCATTCGGAGGTTCGAGTCCTCCCTCCCCAGTATTAATAAAATTTGTTCTATCGGTTTTCTTCTCTATAAATATAACAATTATGGCACGTAAAAGGAATATCCGTAATCTACGAAGTTCTTTGTGGTCTAATCCAATGTTTTGTATGTATTGTGCAAAACCCCAATCTGTGTATAATTGGACAAATACGCTAAGGGTAACTCATCAACTTTATGAACTACCCCGCAAACTCATGTTCCAAACAAAGAAAAAATTGGCTCGTAAGGGGACGGCTCTAAAGCGCCAAGAAAAAAATAGTGTATAGAAAAAAGCACGAAGCATTGTATAGTGTTCTAATTATGGCAGCACTTTTATTCCATTGTTTTCTAAAACTATTCAGAAGCAGTTGCAATCTAAAATCAAAAAAATGGCAGGAATTGGTCGACAACAAACTCCATCTCGTAAAAGCTTTAATAACCAACTGTCCAACGTTCAACATCGTAACGTTAAGTCAATTTTCAATAAATATATATATAGTAATAGCTTCTTGGAAACAACCGGTTTTAACCGGTATTCATTTCTGGCGGGCGTTATTAAATTTAATTCCCCACAGAACAGAATCCCGTTCTCCCGCAAAAGCGTAGAAGAATTAAATTTAGAAATGAAATTCGTAGAATTTCATTTTTCGTCCCACAGTGCGGAGCATAGGAAAGATGGCAGAATGGTTATTGCGCCAATTTGGAAGGTTGGTTCCCTTTGGGATTGTTGGTTCGATTCCTACTCTTTCCGTTTTTTATATTATAAGATAAATTTTATGTATAAGAAGTGTACAGAACTTCAATATAAAATTCAAATATATATAACATTTAATAAGAAACTCCATAAAAAATAATGAAATTTTATTCTAAAGAGTTCATATCCTTTTGTATTCAAATTCATTTTTTATGCAAAAGCAAATTTGTGGGGGAGTGGCGCAGATGGTTAGCGCATTAGTTTGTCACACTAAAGGGCGGGGGTTCAAGTCCCCTCTCTCTCGTCAACAATGGGTATGATCTTGGCCCTGCTATAGCGCGTGCAGAATGTCTAACACATGCAAGTTTTTTTAGAATAGGCTCACTTAGAGACTGGTGTGGAATGAAAAAACCACCAGTGCCTATAGGCACTATAAAAAAAAGGGCGTACGGGTGCGTAATAACCGAAATATTCATTCCATTTTCTTCATAAGAAGACCAAATAGAAATTTCGGTCTGGATTAGGTAGTTGGGATAGAAGGTATTAAATTCGGCACGAATTTAATTATCCTCTACAGAATCCCAAGCCAAAGATCCATAGTCTTCCTGACCGGGGGAAAGGCCACAGTGGGACTGAAACAAGGCCCATCCGCATTAGCGGCAGCAGTGAAGAATATTTGACAATGGGCGAAAGCCTGATCATGCATTTCTGCGTAAGGTATGGAATAAGAAGATTTCACCATCATAGGGAAGGCAAATTGTCGTAACCCATATTTCTTTTTGGGGGGATATCGTATGCTCCCGCTAAACATAGTTTAGCCTTATAAGCAAAGAATTTTGTGGAAATGTCAAAAAGAAAATCCCCGGCTAACTCTGTGCCAGCCGCCGCGGTAAGACAGAGGGGGAGAGTGTTTAGCATATGGACTAGGCATAAAACGTAGGTAGGCGGTTTATTACAAACAGAATGGGCGGTATTAATTTTAATACCGCCCTATGTTCCTAAAGTATTCGTATGTTATTTCAAACGAGCTTAAAGAAACATATTTTCTTGAATATTAGTATGGGTAAGGGAATGGCCCAAGTATCGGTAGAATGAAAGTATATGGGTTGGAACATCTACAGCGAAGGCACTTACCTGGCTAATGATTGACGCTGAGCTACGGAAGTGTGGAGAACAAATGAGATTAGAGACCTCAGTAGCCCACACCGTCAACGATGAGTGCTTTACCGCGCATTTGTTTACAAACAGATGCGCGGTATACGCCAAATGTAAAAGCACTCTGCCTGGGGAGTACTGTCGCAAGGCAGAAACTCAAAAGAATTGACTGCTAGAGAGACCACTAGTGGAACGTTGGGGTTTAATAGAAAACGTGCGACAAGAGGCTGGTGTATAGTCTTATGGTGAAAACCCATCAGGCAACCCCACGTGCTCTGTGAACAGAGCACTGCCTGTGCTAACCATCACATGCATCTCGAGTAATTAAGGTGTGTGGAGCTGATGGGACAGGGCAGCGTTAACACATGTCAGACAGTGTTGCGTCTGTCTTGCAAAGCGCCTATGAGTAGCGTAAGCGAATCTGTGCTGAGGCCTCGTAAATTAATCTGACCATGGAGCAGATCGGCCCTACTTGCCCTGCGTTTTAAGGGTGGGTAGTGTGGGGAAGCGAGCCATACGTGGTATAACAGGACTCTAAGGGCGCCATAAGGTGGCTATACATAGAACTTGGTAAACCCAATACGGTCCCTTACATAGTAAGGAGGGCGGGGAGCAATCCACGCTAACCTGTAGTGGGCAGAGGATAAAGGATAAAAAGCGAATGCTCCCCAGTAATAGGGGAGATAGAGTATATACTTAGCCTGAAAGGGCGCTGACTTGTCCTATATAGACCCTTCAGCTGAAAAAAGTTAGGGGCCTGAGCCGTATGATGGGAAACTATCACGTACGGTTCTGACGGGGGGAAAGCCCGCGAGGGCCTACCTATCCAACCAACGTCTAAAACCTTACCAATATTTGTATGGATTTACCCGCCCCGCAAACAGGTTGCGCGATGCAAACAAAATGCGCGGAGCGGTATTAAATTCTCTGCGCTATTCCAGTGTATAGAATTTTTCATATTCTTATGCATAGACTTTAAATATCTAGATTTTTCATACAATAGTAATTCTATAAGCACCCGAAGACGAGCGACCTAGGCCTGAGCAGGTTGAAAGGCGAAGAAGTTCGCTATGGAGGACCGAACCCGTGACTGTGGCAATAGTCTGGGAAGACTTGGGTCTAGGAGTGAAAGGCTAATCAAGCTCGTGAATACCTGGTCTTTGGCGAAATGCATTTAGGTGCAGCGTCGAAACTCTAATTTAGGAATGTAAAGTAATTCCTGGGGGTGGGTGGGTCTAAGCTGCTACGCTCCCGTGAAAACTCGGAATTTTCTAAATATTTGTTTAGACAGTGAGGCTCTGGGTGCGAAGGTCCAGAGCCGAAAGGGAAACAGCCCATAAAGCACATTAAGGTCCTATAATAAGAACTCCGTGGAAAAAAGAGTTATAAAGCAAATACCCTTCAGAGGTAGGCTTGGAAGCAGCCAGTCTGATATGAAAGCGTAATGGCTCATGGAGAGAGCTTCATAGCATTCTATATAAACGGGGCCCTAGTTCTTTACCGACATGGCTTTTGCATTATTCTTTACAGAACAGACAGAACAGTACAGAATGGCGGGAATTTAGCCCGCCACAAATACTAATAGTATCGCTAAAACGAGAATATAAAATATAATCTTTATTACTAAATAAAAAATGTCAAAATAGCAGAACATTCAATAAAAAATATTTAGAGAAAAATATCTAATATAAATCTAAACCAAATACTGGAATTTTAGTATTTTTTATACCAGACATAGTGCTAGTCTGCGTGAATCCTGGGCTTGGACTGCTATTATGTTTAGTTTATATTTATAAAAAACAGAAACGAAAATCCACAGGCGTTGCATGGCTGTCGTCAGTCCGTGGTGCATTGCCGTTTTTGCACTTTATTATGTGCTTCTTACGGACACCTCCCCTACCAGAACAATAGAATATAATTCTACTTCTGGAGAGCAAAACTTTACTTTGGTTTTGCCTTAATCTGGGTTCACGCCTAGTCATCATGGCCCATATATATTGGGATACACCTGCGTTACAATGGGAATGTACAATATGTTACATAAATATGTCGCTTGGGAAACTCTCGTACTCCAAGTTATTTGTGCATTATAAAGTTCTATGTTCTATAAAACATTCCATAATTCAGATCATACCCTGCAACTCGGGTATGTGAAGCCGGAATTAGTAGTAATCGTGGATTAGCCTGCCACGGTGAAACTTAGAAGATTCTCTAGAGTACACACCGCCCGTCACGTTGGAAAAATTGTATGGACTGGAAAAAGTATAGCTTTTTTATTGAGTTCTAAAAAAAAGTGCTTCTACGTACGTCTTTTTTATGTGCGAATAAAAAGGGTGTGTTTTGAAGGTTTGTACGGTGATTGCGACGAAGTCGTAACAAGGTAGCTTTACGTGAACGTGAAGCTGGAACGAATTTATTATACCAATTTTTTTCTGCCACCAATTTTCAAAATAAGCTTGACAGGCACAGGTCATTCGCACCAGTAAATTCATAGCAAAATTCATTTCAGGAATATTCGTGGCAGAAATAAATGATATTCCCGGAATTAAATACCCAGCGCGAACATGGCGGAACTGGTAGACGCGAAAGCTTCAAAAGCTTTTCACCTCTTCGGTGGTGTAGGTTCAAGTCCTACTGCTCGTAACAAAATTCGTATACTGGGTCAATAAGCTTAGAAAGTGAAAACCCGTTAGCAAAATGAATTAGGGGAATTCCCGTATTTAAGTTTCATAGCTATTAGCATTAATGAAACTTTTGAACAACTCTATTTGCAGTATGGAGTAATGGTTAACTCGTAAGGCTCATGATCTTAAGAAATCAGTTCAAGTCTGATTGCTGCACTACTTGTATTTTTCGTATTCTATGTACATATAAGCTTTTATTTAAAATAAACGAACTTTATTTGTTTAATTGCTTTGGTGAGAATGAATTCCGAGCCGGGGTGATCCGGATGGGGAATTAAATTCGTAGAATTTAATTCCCCGTAGCCGTTAATTAATGGCGAATTTTATTTTATTCCCTGCGGTTTCGGCAGAATTGGTGCTACGAATATTCATTAATTCTGTTTAATAAAAAAAATGTAAAAAAATAAAATTCGATTTTCAAATATAGACATTTTTCTCGCTAAATTTTCGTTATACGTAATGTTAAATTGATTTTAGATAAAATCATACATAAAAAACAAAATAGAGTAGTTTTTACATATAAAAATTTGATTTTCATAGATAAATTCAAGTGAACTCCAGTTTGACTGTACTATAATAATGAGCTAAACTGGAATTAAACTCATATAAGAATTTTAGTCGGAATTCATTTCTTAAATTCCTGCTTTTATCTAAAACTATAGAGTAAGATTTGTTTTGCTATTAGCCAGGTTTTAACCTGGCTGCATGCGCGAAGTGCATACTCAGTATGTATTATCTCATAAAAAGAGAACTGGTATACCATTCGCCAGGTAATACCTGGCGGCCAGTACAGACTGTACAGTATGCACGCAGTGCATATGCTATACAGAATGCACTTCGTGCATACCCGCATAGTGCGTTTCTTATATAAAAAAAAAAGTACGGGTATTTGATTGGGTTTTGAGCGACGAGCGAGGGACTGTGGACCGAGCGAGGAGCATGCGTAAGCCGTGGAGCGAAGCGACACGGGAGCGAGAGAACGAAGTGAACGAGCGACCTTCTTTGTGGAGCAAAGCGACACAGGAGCGAGAGAACGAAGTGAACGAGCAACTAACGACACGAAGTGGAGTATGGGAGCGAAGCGACCAGCAGGCCGCGCGACGCGAAGCGGAGCAGGTATCATGCGGAGCGAAGCGTAGCATGATTCGACGACGAGGGTTAGGGTCCTAGGAGTGAAGGAGCGAAGCGAGTGAACGGAGGGAGCTTAGCCCGAGGAGGAGACTAGACTAGTAGAGTATAAAGGAATAGTAGGGTAGAGAAGAAGAGAAGAGAAGGGGGGGCTTTTCTAGAATTGAACAAAAAAAGGAATAGTGGGGGGAATTTAATACCAATTAAATCATATATGATTAAATAAAATTCTGCGTATTTCATTTTGGAGGGAAATTCATTCGCATATCACAGGGTATTTTATGTATAAAGTAAAATATATATTATGTTATGAGAAGAATAGGCAGTAATACGTTTCTATTTAAAATGTGGCCTTAGGTATAGAGTATGTGTGTTTTGGGAACAGTGGCAGCATTGTATATTCCCGTAGAAGGATTGTTGCTGACGGTGTAGCTGGTTCCTCTAGCAGGAGCAGTGTAGCTGTGTATTGTTCCAGGAAAAGAAAGCAAAAAACATCGTTTTTTTGCATTGGTTTTTAGTTTGTTTACTTTGGTATTGTGCATGCGTTAGTGGGCTGGATTTGTACCAGCAGCAGCAGAGCCATTCCAGCACGTAGTGGGATTGAGTAGGACTGGGTGGGATGGTGTTTAGTCTATTCAATAGGAATTTGGGCTGGATAGTTTGAGTCTTTGGATGGTATTGCTCACAGCAGCATAGATGCCCTTGGCAGTATAGTGTAGTTGGAATACTCAAAATATGCATAGTCAATCTTTCTATGCATAGTAGTTGGCATTGGAAAGTTTCTTGTTTAGGACTTTTACAAGGTTGGACACTTTGTGCTTTTACGTGCTCTACGAATGTTCTTAGTAGCCTATGTTTTAGTAGATTGGACTCGGAGGTAGTCGTGCTCGAAAAGTACGTGCTGCATATTAGTAGGTTCTTTATACCTTGGTTGGAAGTTTGGCAATGCTCCCTTGCGTATTGTTGTTGTAGAGCAGGAGGGGAACAACTTCTTATATGCTTTTGGCGCATACTCCCATTGAATCTTCTATTGTGTACATCTAGTGGTGGGGCTTCTTTTTGGCATTTGCAGTGAAAGTGCCTTTGATGCCTTTGCATTAGTGGTAGCCCGAAGCTCACGTAGAAAGGAGTACTGCTGGAAGTGTGTAGTTGAGGGGAGTTTAGTTGAAATAGGGAACTTATGGATAGTTGCGCTTTAACATGTACATGTTCCCCGAAAGGAGTGCGTATTAGGGGCCCCTTGCATCTACAATTTGTTAGATTGGTGTTCTTTATAGGAGTTTGACAACATTGCGCATGGTTGACTAGAAAAAAGTAGTAGCATACAGTAGTGTTGCTCACATGAGTATGGTGGTTCTGGCTTTGTTTACTATGAATGAAGTTGGTATTATCGGAGCTATTATGACTATGTAGGCACACGGAGTAAGGAGTCCTGCATTGTTCTTGTGTGTAGGATACTTGTATGATCGAACCCATACCAAAGCCTTGAAATATTAGGGTGGTGCTGCAACAGCAATGCCCTTGTTTAGCATTTGGTTCTTTATTTTTAGCTTGTGTAATATGGCTATGCCCTTGACTCCTAACTTTGTTGGGGAGTTCTTGAGTTTGTGCGGAATTTTTGCACAAAATGCCGTGTCTTTGGGTATTTGCTAGGGAGGTGTTATTCTAAGCGCTGTATACACTTAGTGGGCTTATGCGCGAGTTGTTCATGGAAACCCTAAAATCGCGTATTTGCATGGAATGGCTGATTTGAATCGTCGAGAATGGTGGACTTTGGCTATTTTGGCAAGGATTGCTATTTGGTGGGGATTGAAACCAGCTGCGGTTTAGGATTCTTAGGGTGCTTGTGTTTATTATTGGCAACAATGCTCTTTGGCTGTGTATGAACCAGCTTCTTGGGCTTTGATCGTTTCATTCTCTACTAATACTGAGAATTCTCGGGATTCTGGGCGTAGCCGTAAATTTAATACCCGCCCAAGCAAACTAAGATGTACTTCTTGTTCAAAAATTTATATATATATTTTTTTTTTAATTTGCCAACCCAAACATACACATTTTGATTGGTAAATTTTGAAAATCTGCCACGTGATTTTGATGAATAATATGAAAAAAAAAATAAGGAAAATTCAATTTTTTAGTTGTAGTAGGATTAGTGGCGAAATTACATTCCAAATTATCTGTTATAGAAGAATATAGAAACACTCTAAAAAATGATATAAAGAATAGGGTGCATAGCTCAATGGTAGAGCATCTGTCTTACAAACAGAGGGTTATAGGTTCAAGTCCTTTTGTGCTCATTTTCAGTATACATTTTATTTAATACAAATAAGCACGTTTAGAGTGCATAGCTCAAAGGTAGAGCGTCGGTTTCCAAAACCGCAGATATGGGTTCGAGTCCTTTTGCGCTTGTTGGAAATTTTTGAAATCGGAATTCGTGGCGGGAGAATTAAATTTAATTGGAATTAAATTTAATTCCGCGTCAATTCAACGAATTCCCGGAATTAAATTCTACGAATTTAATACCCCCAGACAAAATACCTACCCGCGGATATAGCTCAACGGTAGAGTCCCGTCCTTCCAAGTCGGTTGTGAGAGTTCGAGTCTCTCTATCCGCTACAATTTTTGTATTTCATAATAAAATAAACAATAAGATCGGAGCGGATGCCTCTACACCAGCGTCTAGGACGTACAAAAACGAAAGGCTGCCAGCAGCAGAAGCGCGCGCAGATCTCCTACAGGAAACAAAGAAAAAATGAAAGCTGAAAATGGAAACCTCCTTTATCAGTTAAAAAACCAACAGGGATAACGATAGTAGTGGCGAACGAACTCGTTTATTATGTGTATCTTTTTTATAGAACACCAATGTGTGTTTTTTTGTATGCAATAGAATTCGTGCTTTTGGAAAAAGAAACCAAAGAGGGTTATAGTCCCGTATATTGGAACACTGTATATATTTATATATATGTTTTATATATTATAAAACAATTCTTGGGGGGCCCACCCTCCTAATTCAAACAAAAGCGCTGTGTGATAGATAGTGAACAAGTATCGTGAGAGAAAGGTGAAAAAGTTGGGCCACAGTTGTCCTGTGAAATAGTACTGAAACTCCGATCTTCTAGACAGCAGTTTGCTCTATTTTAGAGTGCCTGTGTGCCTTTTGCAACATGAGTGAGCGAGTCTTATAGAATTGCAATGCTTAAGCTAGTAAGCGTAGGCGTTTATATGCATAGATTTTAAATACGATAATTTACAAATTCCAATACGGGAATTTCATTCATAGAAATACCGGGTATTCAGGGATGGGGAATTTAATTTAATTCCGCGTAGCCAAAAATGAATGACGGGAGTTTAGCTCAGTTGGTAGAGCGCTTGTTTTGCACGCAAGAGGTCTTGAGTTCGAATCTCAAAATTTCCAATTCGAAATGAATTTTTTCGCACTATCGCCCGCCGAAATAACGTAAGCGAATATTCATTTGTGTATATATCCATTCGTGTATGGCCAGGAAAATATTTTCTTGAAAGCAGGGTACAATTTTGAGATAATGAATTTCATTCCAGATCTGCTCTATAAAATATAGTTTGCCGTATACAATCCAACACAGGTGGCATAGCAGAGTATGCTCAGGCCAACACATACCCTCGGGAAAGGAACTCGGCAAAATACTTGCGTATCTTCGGTAGAAGCAAGCCCGTTTAGGGGTCATAAAATTGGGGAGGGGAACTGTTTAGCAAAAAGTGCGACAAGCAAGCTGTTGACTGGAATGTGGGTGAAATTCCCGCTTCCTAAGTCGTTCTAGGAAAGCCAGCTCGGACATGCGTCAAGAGTAATCTTGGGGTGTGAAGCTCCGAGAAATGTAGCCGGGGTAGCTGACTCCCTCAGTCCTGGAGCTAGGCTAGGTTCCTATGGTTAGCGAAAGCGAACGTATATTACTAGGCCTCGTGAAAACAGGGAGATTTAAGTGCAGATGGACGTCTTTTCTTTTTGTGCGGACGTTGAACGATCACATATCTGTCGGGGTAGAGTACGGACCTAAGGGAACTGTAATATCCGATCAACGGAACTTGGTAAGCCCAATGCGATCCAGGGCCCAGGGCAGGGAAAGCGATTTAGCATCCGCTAAACGTGAATGACTTCCTGAATATTGGAGAGGATGGAGCAATCCGTCCTAGCTCGCAGTGGGTAAGAGACAGAACAAAAAGCGAATGCCATGGAGTAACGACATGGATAAGGTCTATTGACCCAACCTGAAAGGGTGCTGACTTGTTCGTATGAAGCTCACAGCCCTATATCTTATCTGCAAATTACCAGACAGAATCGCGTACCATGAGGATTCGGAACCCGGCAACAACTATCGTTTTTACCCTTTCAGAAACATGCGACACAAACGAACAGTAAGCGGAGGTTGGTACGACATTGATTGGAGTTTTGTACATCGAAAGGTGTATCATATGCAGGTACAGATACAGATTAGGGTGGCCTGGAAAAACAATGATTTTTGTTGGCGCGATTTAGGGAAATTGGTGTCTTGGACACCAAAGGAAAATCGCATAATATATATATCTTCTAAAACGCTTCGCAACGTTTAAGTATCGGTGTATGTAGACTGCGGTTGTCTGAGTAGTGTTTAATGAACGCCGAAGACCCTATCGAGTGTGTGTTTGAGCCGTGTGCAGTGAAAGTTGCACGCACGGTTCTAGCGGGGGGAAAGCCTGCGAGGGCCTACCTATCCAAATCACAGGACTTTGCCAAGTGGAAACACAATGTATAAAGTCTGACGCCTGCCCGGTGCTGGGAGATAAGAGCATCTTGTACAAAAAACAGAAACGCGGGATGTCTGAAGGACCAGTAAACGGCAGCCCTAACTCTAAGGGTTCTAAGGTAGCCTCGTTGCCTTAGTAAAATTTAGCTATATGCTAGGAAAGCCAGCGCAGGACCAGGTGGGTCCTGCAACTTCGAGCCTACTACCCGTTAAAAGATAGCAATAGCTACCTAACTAACGGGTATGTAAAAATGGTTTTGCTTTGAGCGAAGGCCCAGGCCTGTGCTAGGGTTGGGGGGAACCCCCTTACCCAATCGCGCACAGGACTTGTGCAACCCCTTACACAAAGCATTTTATATATCAATAGAGTGTAGTGGTATACAAAAGAAGAATGGACAACTAGCAGGGAAAGCTTAACATAAAGCTTCCCCCAGAGACTATACGCTAAACATTTGGATCTCATTACATTACATTACATTATACGCCCTTGCTAGGGCAAGTGCCAATTGCGCAACTTGCCCAGCTCTTCACTAGGCGGGGTCCTGATCTGGCTAGGGCAAATGCCCTAGCGCGATTCTGTTCTGTCAGGTTGCTTCGCACCCTTGCCTAGCTTGTCCTCCGGACTTGCAAGCCCAGTCCTGTGCTAGGGTTGGGTTGGGATCGCTCCGCGTGGATTGGGCTATGATATTACAGCATGTAATGAGTATTGATTTCTCTTGTTTGCGCGAACAAACAGGAGAAAATATTCCAGATGAAGACATAGTCCTGCACTAGACCCGTGCATAGCACGGGCCTAAGTGCGCTATGAGCGAAATTCCTTGTCGAATAATTGTCGACCCGCATGAATGGCGTCATCACCCACCCGCTGTCTCTCCCGAGGCGTGGGCGAATTTGACATTCTCGTGAAGAGGCGAGAAAACTGCCACGGGACAATGAGACCCCGTGCACCTTTACTCTAAGCTAGAACTGTTTATTATAAACACCTTTTTCAGCATAGGTGGGATCCTGAAAGGATCCAACGGTTTCCTTGGAAACCTAGGAGTATTGAAAAATACGTACGTGAGATACCACCATTGGTATTTATAAAAACTCTATTGTTTTGCATATATAGTATGCATGCATAAAATCTTCTAGCTTGGGAGTTTGTCTGGGGCGGAAGCCTCCAAAAAAATATCGGGGGCGTGCCAAGGTATGGTCATACTGTATATTGCGGTAATGAGTCTGACAACCCAGAAACCATGCCTGACTGTTAGGCACACAAGCCAAACAGGGCTCATATTCTGGTTTGAGCACCGGGACCCGTTAAGCGCGACCCGGTTACGAAAGTATGCGGTAGTGAACCAGCACTCTGGTGTGGAAAGAGTGTTGATCAACGGATTAAAGGTACGCCGGGGATAACAGGTTAGTCAACCCCTAGAGTCCCGATCGACGGGTTGGTTCGACACCTCGATGTCGGCTCATCGCGTCCTCTAGCTGAAGAAGGTTAGAAGGGTTAGACTGTTCGTCTATTAAAGCGGTACGTGAGCTGGGTTCAGTGCGTGGTGACACAGCACGGCTCTTATCTGTGGCAGTTTTAAAGAATGGTTCATAGGCTTTTTAGTACGAAAGGACCTGAAAGCCCTCACCTCTGGTGTATCAGTTGTGTATAATAGCGCATTGCTGAGCAGCTAAGTGAGCAAACAGTATGGCTGAAAGCATCTTAAGCCAGAAAGTTGTGAATAGCCAATTCTCTATTTTGGTAGTAGACTATTACCTTTGATCGGTACTTTGTTAAAAAGCGAGAGCTTAATTAGGGCACTTATGGGTCCTTTTGCAAGAGTATACGAAAAATTTAAAACACTGCGAGAATTCGTAGAAATAATTATTTTCGTTAATTTGATTTCTCGTGAACTTTTCGGCGATTGTAGCTCAATGGCAGAGCGCTGGTCTGTGGATCCAAAGGTTGCAGGTTCGAATCTTGTCATTCGCCAAATCTGTTTCATTAAAATGCAAGGTAGCCAAACGTCCAGTATTTTGTTGAAGCATTGTCGATAGGCAATGTGCAAAACCCTGGAGTGATTATGCTCACATTAGTAGCCAATAGTCTATAAAATGTGTATTTCACATTACAAAGACGGCCGTATTGCCCTTGGTTTCTGTGAATAGCAGAGTGAATCGGTCTCTCAGGAAAAACACAATGTTGTTTTCTTAGGGGTACAACTATACTATACAAGAAGATTCTCCATACGGGAATATATAAAAATACTGGGAAAATGTAATTTCATTCTCAGAACGAGTGTGCTTTTCGAATTATGGATATTTACGAATCCTTTCTAGCTCAACGGTTAGAGCGCTTGACTGTTAATCAGGAGGCTGCAGGTTCGATTCCTGCGAGAGGAGATAGTTCTTGGCTATTGTCTCGCAATTTTGTCTGCCACTTATACTGCTATACGGTATGGCGTAGCGGAATTAAATTTACGGCTACGCCACCGCGGAATTAAATTCGTAGAATATCATTTTCGTCCCCGCGTACGATTCCATTCCCAAATTTCTATCAAGAACAACCAAACGCCAATAGCTCAATAGGATAGAGTCTTGTACTACGGATGCAAAGGTTGTGGGTTCGAGCCCTGCTTGGCGTAATCTTCAATCATTCTACTCGCTTATTTAAGCGGGCAAGATAGCTCAATGGTAGAGCATACGTTTCATAATCGTATGGTTGTGAGTTCAATTCTCTCTCTTGCCAAACTAAACACTATTAAATAGAATATGCATAGAGCGCGCTAAGGGAATTTAATTTAATTCCGCCAGCCAGTAATTCGAAGGTTTGTACCGAAATCGCATTAAAGAGAAGGGACTTGTACTCTAATTTTGTACGCGAATCTATTTGGGTTTGTAGCTCAATTGGCAGAGCATCGAGCTTTTAACTCGCTGGTTAGGGGTTCGAGTCCCCTCGAACTCAAAAATGAGTCAATCTTTCGCTTTGGTAGCAACAGGAGCATTTTCTTCCGTTTTTTAGATGATGAAGTCTAAAAACCCAGTGCATTCTGTTTTTTATTTGGTTTTGTTGTTTTTGCATTGTTCTGGACTTTAGGTTTAGCTGGGTCTTGAGTATTTCGTATTGTTGCAATTGCTGGTCTATGTTGGAGCTCTAGCTATTTAGTTTTTGTTCGTTGTAATGCTTTAGGACATTCCATCTACTGAAATTCTCGCTCATCAACGTGGGACCTACCCCGTCGCTGGAATTCTGGGAATTTGTATTCTCGGGGCTGGAGCCTTGGCATTGTAGGGGTCCGGGTCCACTTAGGTGACCCCTGTAGCGTCTGTTGCTCTTTCCGAAAATCTTCCATTTCAGGAATCCTTCTCCGCAGATTCCACCAAATAGTACAAGAGTACGGATTCTTATTCTTTTTGGCAATATTAGAGCACAGCAACTTCTACTGTAGCCTCTTTGGGAATTGCTTTGTATGGGGTTCATGCTGATTTGTAGATTATTGCATCTTTGTTGTAGTTGGTTGCTATGGTTGGGGCTGTTGGTTTGACTTTGAAACGTCCAGTATCTACTCCAACTGTAGATGTATTTGCACAGCACAATGTTGACTTCCAAAAAGTTCTGGTGCAAATCCCTGGAAAGATTCGTGGTTGAGAATTCATAAGGTTTAACCACCAGTTTTCACGAATACCTTTCATGAATTAACCCTTAAAGCCGGAACAGAATTCAGGTGTCGTTCTTTATTCTATTTTTCTTTTTCTAATGAAAACTTCTCTTCAAAAATTGCGCGGAAGCTAGTGGGATCAACCCCTGTAGAATGTAGTGCAAAATCATTTGATTACTTATCCTACACCCTCCAATTTGAATGGAAATTACAATTGGGGTGTATTGGCAGGATTGACCCTTGTTTTGCAAATTAGGACAGGAATCTTCTTGGCGATGCATTACACACCACATGTTGATATGGCTTTTCATAGCGTACAACATTTGATGCGTGACGTGCCTAATGGATGGTTGTTGCGTTATTTGCACGCAAACGGGAGGTCCTTGTTCTTCATTGTAGTATATATGCACCTTTTCCGTGGGTTGTACTATACCAGTTATGCACAACCTCGTGAATTTGTATGGTTGCTTGGAGTTGTGATCTAGTTGGTTATGATTTAGACCGCGTTTATTGGATACGTGTAGCCCTGGGGTCAGATGAGTCTTTGGGGAAGGACTGTTATTACCAGCTTGAGGAGTGCGTTGCCTATTGTAGGGACTAGCATTGTCGGGTGGTTGTGGGGCGGATTTTCCGTGGATAACCCCACCTAGAACCGCTTCTTCAGTTTTCACTATCTTTTCCCTTTCTTGTAGGCTGCTTTGAGCTTGGTTCACCTTGCAGCATAGCACCAATATGGTTCTACCAACCCTTAGGGTATTAATGCGCAAACTGACTAGGTCGACTTCTACCCTTACTTCTATACTAAAGACTAGGGAGCTGCTTTGGCGTAGAGTATGTTTGCTGCATATCTTGTTAGCTTTAACCCCGAGCTTTAGGGGCACCCTGACAACAACATCCCTGCAAACCCTTACTCTACACCCGCGCATATTGTACCCGAATGGTATTTTTTGTGGGTCTACGCGATTTTGCGTAGTATTCCTAATAAACTTGCTGGGGTTGCAGCTATCGGGTTGGTTTTTGTCTCTTTGGCAGCTTTGCCTTATTTGCACAAACCCAATTGCCGTGGACCTTCTTTCCGTAGGTTGCACGAAGTGTTGGTATGGGCACTTATTGGAGATTTTATGCTGCTTACTTACTTGGGACATCAACCAGTTGAAGCTCCTTTTGTATTGTTGGGACAATTGGCTACAGTTGCATTCTTTGGATTGCTTTTGGCTTTGTGTGTTGCTGCTTGGGCTGACCAATATTTGGCGAAATTCCAAAATACCCAAACCTCTAGTGTATTGGCTCACTCACGCTTTAATAAAATTCAAATAATATTTTTTTTCATGAAATGCAGATATCACAAAGCCACATCATTGTGATAACATTCAAGTCCTGTTGGTACCAAAGGCCACTTTGATTATTCTGCCGTACTTAGTTGTTCGCACGAACATGGCGAAATTGGTAGACGCGATAGTTTCAGGTACTATTAGAGATTTCTCTTTACAAGTTCAAATCTTGTTGTTCGTACCAAGTTGATTATTAGTGGCAAAATTCATTTTGTAGAAATGAACAATATAAGCAGATTAAATATAAGCAGAGTGTAGCGCAGTTGGTAGCGTGTCGGCATAGGGAGTCGAAGGTCACTGGTTCAAATCCGGTCTCTCTGATCTATAGAGTTTGGTTGGGAATCTCAAATATATAAAATATATTATGGTACAAGCAGCAAAATTGATTGGAGCTGGTAGTGCATTGATCGCGTTGGCGGGAGTAGGAGCTGGAATTGGAATTGTTTTCGGAGCGCTTATCCAAGCAGCAAGTCGTAACCCCACTATGGCAAAAGCTTTGATGGGATACGCTTTGTTGGGATTCGCGTTGTGCGAAAGTGTAAGGCTTTTCGCTCTCTTGGTAACTTTCTTGATTTTGTTTGGATCAAGAATTGGGTACTGGCCGATATTAAATTTAATATCAACCGAACAGAATCGTGGATTCTGTGTCTGGTATTATTCAGAATATAAAATTTTATTTAATACATTTTCATTGGTAAATTTTCTTTTTAAGACTTGATAAAATGATTTTAGATAAAATCATACATGAATAAAAATAGAGTACCTTTTACATATAAAAAATCATATACTTATATCTTTTATCAGAATTTAATTCTGGGAATGAATTATGGAAGTGTGGCCGAGTGGTTTAAAGCGTTGGCTTGCTAAGCCATTGTGTCTATTACAGGCACCGGAGGTTCGAATCCTTTCACTTCCGTATTCTCATACCGGGGGGAATTAAATTCGTAGAATTTAATACCGACTACTGACGGGAATTCTTTTCTGCCTACTCCACAGAAATTTATTCCGCCCCACACTGTTCTCACGTTTCATGTGTGTGCGAAGATGGCGGAACTGGTAGACGCGAAAGCTTCTAAAGCTTTTATTTGAAAAAATGTGATGAGTTCAAATCTCTCTCTTCGTAGAACGATAATATTGAATAGGGCGCTTGTTTATTGTATAAAGAATACACACAAAAAAATATGAAAGCTGAATCTAATTTGAAAAATTAGTTCTTGCGTTGGTGCTGTAGTACCAACGCTAAAGACATTGGTATGTTGTACCTTATCTTTGCCAGCTGGGCTGGAGTGATTGCTACAACAATGAGTTTGTAGATTCGTATGGAGTAGAGTAACACAGGACCCGGTATTTTGGCTGGAAATGGACAACTCTACAACGTATTGATTACTGCGCACGGTTTGTTGATGTAGTTCTTTGTGGTAATGCCCGCGCTTATGGGTGGTTTTGGAAACTGGCTTGTTCCCGTAATGATCGGAGCACCCGATATGGCGTTCCCCCGAATGAATAACATCTCCTTCTGGGTGTTGCCAATGGGGTTGACTTTGTTGTTGTTGAGTGCTTTGGTAGAGCAAGGACCCGGTGTAGGATGGACTGCGTATCCACCACTTAGTTCCGCTTAGAGTCACTCTGGGGCATCCGTGGACTAGGCTATTTTTAGGTAGCACGTTTCCGGTATCGGAAGTATCTAGGGAAGTGTAAACTTCTAGGTTACTGTCGCAAACATGCGTGCTCAAGGAATGACCCTTTACCGTGTACCTTTGTTTGTGTGGTCCCTTTGTTTTGTGAGTATCTAGTTGATTGGAAGTCTTCCAGTATTTGCTGCTGGGTTGACTATGCTTTTGACTGACCGTAACTTCAACACATCCTTCTTCTTGCCTGCGGGTGGTGGGGATGTAGTTTTGTACCAACACCTGTTCTGGTTCTTTGGACACCCTGAGGTTTACGTGTAGGTCTAGCCTGCATTCGGTATTGTAAGTCACGTGTTGAGCTTCTTTGCGCGTAAACCCGTATTCGGGTACGTTGGAATGGTAAACGCAATGGGAGCTATTGCTGTTCTCGGATTCTAGGTGTGGGCTCATCACATGTACACTGTCGGGTAGGACGTCGACACCCGAGCTTACTTCACCAGTGCTACTATGATTATTGCAGTACCTACTGGGATTAAAATCTTCAGCTGGTAGGCTACTCTTTACGGGGGTTCTTTGTGGTTGACTACTCCCATGTAGTTTGCGCTGGGATTCTAGGTATTGTTCACCATTGGGGGACTTACTGGTATTGTACTGGCGAATAGGGGGGTTGATGTTGCATTGCACGACACCTACTATGTCGTTGCCCACTTCCATTATGTATTGAGCATGGGAGCTGTCTTCGGAATCTTTGCTGCCTTCTATTTCTGGGTAAGCAAACTTACCGGGTGCCAGTACCCTGAAAGGCATGGAGTAGCGCACTTTGTACTCTTTTTCACGGGTGTTAACCTTACATTCTTTCCTCAGCACTTCTTGGGTCTTGCAGGTATGCCTCGCCGTTACCTTGATTACCCTGACGCCTTCTAGGGTTGGAACGTTGTGAGCAGTTATGGAAGCTATTTGAGCAGGCTCAGCTTCTAGTACTTCTTCTACATTGTATACTAGACATTGAGGTACGGTCCTAAGTGTGCCAATAACCCCTGGACATCTGCAGAAAACCAAGATGTGAGTCAAGGAGGTATTGAGTGGGTTCTTGCGAGTCCACCTGCGTTCCACACATACCCAGAGTTGCCTGTTATCCGCCCTACCCCACAATTGGCATCATCACTTTATTTTATTAATAATTGTTTATGTGTTTTGTATACGTTTTTTGGAGCATTGCTATTAAAACTAAATGTTTACAAGTAGCAAGCACTAACAGAATCGCAATTGGTATTCTCTAGTCGGATTGGTGTTTGTAATGGGGGAATTAAATTTATTACAATCAACTCTTTATGTATCCAACTAAAGAAGTTAGTCGGGTAAGTTCTTTTAACTATCTAGTTTACCACTAAGTTAACCGTGAACTTCACCACTTAATGAACTGCCAACTTCGGAATTTAATACCGGTTGCCCCGTAGCTAATAACCCTAACTAATATCAAAGAGAATTCTCTACTGGTTTTTACTTGGGTAGTAATTCACTAAGTTTACACATTTTCATTGGTAAATTTTCATTTTACGGCATGTGAATATGATTTTTGGTAAAATCATACATTAAAAAAAAATAGATTACCTTTTATATATAAAAAATCAACCAAACTATATTTAATTGAAAATAGAACATTGTTTCATATGAAGTTTCTTTTCATTTTTCAGTTCTGTAAATAAGAAAAAACAAAACAGAAACGAGCATATGTATTTGTGTAAATAAATGAGATGAGCTGGCAGCAAAACACTACGCAAAGATTGAAGAAGAAACCCCTAAGAGTAATGGGAAGCTAACGCTTCCAGCCAAGGCTCATCAAGTCACGGTAACGGTATCGAGGCTATGTAGCACGAACCCAAATATAGAGAAACACTACAAAAGTTGTTTTCTACCTTAGCCAAAAAGTTCCTGGAAGCCAATTCTACAAGCTCAAAGGAGCTGCAGTTCCTCCCAAAAACAAAAGACTGGTCACGGTAGCCATCATAATCATGCTCCTATATTCCCTAATGAAAAAGAGGGCAAAAGACATCGCCCTGTATTCCACGTTATATCCGGCAACCAACTCCGCTTCTGCCTCTGGTAGATCAAAGGGAGCACGGTTCTATTCCGCAAGACAGCATACAATCCAAATCTACGCCATGGGCCACTACGCGAAGAAAAACCAACCATTTTGTTGAGATTCCACCAAAGCACTCCAGTTCTAGCTGTTCGCAATCATACAAGCAGACAAAACGATCAATCCCATAGGCAATTCATAACTAATCATTTGAGCAACAGAACGACAGCATCCGAGAAAGGCGTATTTACTATTACTTGCCCATCCAGCCAACTAAATACCATATACGCCCAAACTTCCAACAGCCAATACATACATAGTTCCCAAATTCAAATCCCTAACAGCACCTGCGGCACTAGTAGGCAAAGCAGCCCAAGCAATCTGACTTGTCAAAAAAGTCAAAATTGGAGCCCACAAAAACAATGCCTGGTCTGCACTGCTTGGAAGGATAGGCTCTTTCTACAACAATTTCAATCCATCCTAAAAAGGTTGCAATACACCAAACAAGCCCCACGCGTCTGGACCGCGTCGACGCTGCATTGCACCCATTACTTTACGTTCCACCTATGTCAAAAACGCAACAGCGAGCAACAAAGGCACAACAGTCGCCAAAATCATAATCTACAAGTACAGAATCATAGTATTTTTTGCTATATTTTAAACGTGTTTATATAAATGAGTAAAAACCCATGCGAAAAGTGTTAAATTACACAAATACGTGATGTGTGTATTCGTGAAATTATTATATATAAATAAAAAATAAAGGGTTTTATTGCTCAATTTGCAGAGTGCTTACACAAGTACGCGAACGGGGGGTGGCGTAGCCGTAAATTTAATTTCGCTCCGCCATTCTGTTAATTTAATTCCCCACAGAACAGAATCTCGTTGTCAGCTAATTCCGGGAATTAAATCATATATGATTTAATTTCAATTAAATTTAATTCCGCCAAAGGATCTTTGCGACTCTATACTTCGTGGAGATAGAAAGACCTCTACAAACAGAATACACCACTTTGAAGTACTGCAACGATTGTTTCTAGTGCGCTCAAGGCCATCAAAATCAGAGCAGCAATCACTGTTACTGGAGCCCCCTAGAGTACAGGAGTACACTACACGGGTACTAGGGAAAGGGATGTGAACAAATGCAAAAGCTAATGACCTGCAAACATGTTACAATAGAGTCGGGTACCGAGGCTAATTGCACGGAACCCGTAACTAATAGATTCCAACAAAATGAAAAGGGGTGCCATGGGCCAAGAAGGTCCACTAGGCAAGAACTAACGTACAAATTTCATCCCTTGGCGTTTTACACCAATGAAAGTAATTGCACTCTACTAAGCAATACTCATTCCTAGAGTAAATCCGGCTTGTCCCGTAATAGCAGAACAAAAGGGCACCAACCCAAAAGAGTTGCTTCCCAAAATGACAAAGAAGAGCACGGAGAGCCATACTACAGTGGTTTTTCCTTGGTTTTCAGAAAGACTCCTCCAAGCCGCTGGCAAACGATTAGTCTAAAAACTTTCACTACTATGTGCAGAACGTGCACTCAATTGGCGCCACTTCAAATGTACGCGTTCCAAAGTTTGAGTATTCCAAAAACCACTCACAGATTTACGAAAACCAGAAAATGCACTATTTCCAGCTTGTGCTCCAGAATGGTTATTATAATGGTTCCCAATCAATACCTACTATACAATAGCGCAACAAACTGCCCAAATATTCATACTCAACACAGATCCCATAAAAGGCAAATGCTAGGATACCAGAGGCACTCCTGCCCATGGTTCAGCTGCAGATGCAAAAACAAAATAAGAAAAGATATCCATTATTTTTCGTCTCTTATAGGAATGACAATTACAAATCTCATAACAAGAATAGCTAAAAGCTCAAGACAAGTAAACTCAGTAAATTTTATATGTAAAAGGTACTCTACTTTTTTTTTTAATGTATGATTTTACCAAAAATCATGAAAGCACGCCAAATAATCAAAATTTACCAATGAAAATGTGTAAACGTTGATCACTAAAAACAAAAAAATGAACGAAGTAGTGGCGAATAAATGATACCTGGAGCATTTTCACCAGTGCCTGAGGGGAATTAAATTTACGGCTACGCCACCCGGGAATTCGTGGCAGAATTCTCCACTAATAAACATTCGTCACGAAGCATAAGTCTCTATGTGTGTATCTCTCATTGTTTTCAGTTCTGTAAAATCCCACCCCCCCTATTCCTTCTAGCTTCTGCTGATATGTACTCTATACTCTACTAGTCTAGTCTCCTCCTCGGGCTAAGCTCCCTCCGTTCACTCGCTTCGCTCCTTCACTCCTAGGACCCTAACCCTCGTCGTCGAATCATGCTACGCTTCGCTCCGCATGATACCTGCTCCGCTTCGCGTCGCGCGGCCTGCTGGTCGCTTCGCTCCCATACTCCACTTCGTGTCGTTAGTTGCTCGTTCACTTCGTTCTCTCGCTCCTGTGTCGCTTTGCTCCACAAAGAAGGTCGCTCGTTCACTTCGTTCTCTCGCTCCCGTGTCGCTTCGCTCCACGGCTTACGCATGCTCCTCGCTCGGTCCACAGTCCCTCGCTCGTCGCTCAAAACCCAATCAAATACCCGTACTTTTTTTTTTATATAAGAAACGCACTATGCGGGTATGCACGAAGTGCATTCTGTATAGCATATGCACTGCGTGCATACTGTACAGTCTGTACTGGCCGCCAGGTATTACCTGGCGAATGGTATACCAGTTCTCTTTTTATGAGATAATACATACTGAGTATGCACTTCG